>CP106730.1:17132579-17271872 GCA_025506655.1 Gossypium rotundifolium
TAAATAAATTAAAAATTTAAATTATAAGGAAAATAGCTAAACTCAAATTTTATTAAATATATTACAACTTAATTACAAAAAAATTAAACCAATTCTATTTTGTCAAAGGTATTAAAATTTAAATAAATTAAAAATTTAAATTATAAGGAAAAAGTTAAACTCAAATTTTATTAAATATATTACAACTTAATTACAAAAAAATTAAACCAATTCTATTTTGTCAAAGGTATTAAAATTTAAATAAATTAAAAAATTAAATTATAAGGAAAAAGTTAAACTCAAATTTTATTAAATATATTACAACTTAATTACAAAAAAATTAAACCAATTCTATTTTGTCAAAGGTATTAAAATTAAATAAATTAAAAATTAAATTACAATAAAAAGTAAACTCAAATTTTATTAAATATATTATAACTTAATTACAAAAATTAAACCTTAATTACAAAAAAAAATTAAACTCAAATTATAAATTAATTTACAATAACTCAAATTAGGGGTTTAGGGTTTAGTCTTGTCATGCTTGGGAACCAAGGCTACCTGGGGTGGGCCGACCACATGCTGGATTCCTCCTTCTTCAGCTTCCAGTGGGTCGTGGAACCCCAGGCGAATCGGGTTCTCCGTGAAGTGTCAGTTCTGATGTTACGATGGTGACCCACTCGATAAAATAATGACCCAGAGGTGTTTGCATAAACCACTACGGGTGATCGTATCCGAACGGAGAAGGAGCTGCGTAAAGAAGTTCTCCACTGCGCTCCTCCGAACCCATACGCGACGTTATTCTCACCATCGGCCGCCAAAGGAAGTAGTCAGAGCGGACTCGAGCCCGCACTGCACTCCAACCTGGCTAGGATCCGGAAATCAAACATAGATGGGTTAGGAGGATACATATAAGGGAAGGTACGACCGGCATGAGCAGAAATGCTTTGTGATATCGGTGTTGTAGGTCGAATCGATGGGCCCGTGGATCGTGTAGGCGCTGTTGTTGGGGTAGTGGTGATGTCGTCACCATGCCGATGATAGCCCCTCATCACCCTTCTCCTTGATTTAAAAGGCCCAACGCCGTTCGCTTAAATTATCGTCGCTTCTTCTTCTTAGACAACAGATATGACTCGCCATGGATCCTAAACCATGGCATGTACTCCGCACGCATGCTAACTCCGAACGACTATCATGTTCTCGATCGGTATATAGTCATATCGGTTCTCCCATACCTCGATATGTTCGACCAAAATCTTGACCAATTGCGTGGTCAGCTGTAAGTCCACTTTGTGCTCATCATCGAGCACCTTCTGTTACGCACGAATCGGTTGCCAAAATCCTAATTGCCGCAGAACCCGATCTGCACTGCATCTCCACGGTCATGTAGGTGATCAATGGGACCTTCACGCCAACCGCTCGGATTTTGGAGGAACTCCTCCGAATTACGCCTAATTTTTGGATCGTCAGACGGTGTCCATTGAAACTATATAACATTACGAAAATATTAGTTATATACCTAATATTAGACACTACATACAAAATACTAAATTATAATAACAAAATTCAAACTTACTTGTGATTCGACCTTTGGTCCAATAGAGTCGATATCCTCAAGCGAAGTTAAGTATTCCAACATGACTACCAATGGTTCCACCTAATTAAATAAACTTTAACATGCAATTATACTATAAATCTACGAAATAATTGTAAAATATAATATTAAATTTACCTCATTATCGGTGGGAATGAATATGGGTGGTCGAGTTGGGGAAGTAAAATGGAAATCAAAACCATGCCCACGACCGTAGTAGTGATAGCAACCTCCGATTTTTGCTTTACTTCCTGCCGTCTCCAGACATCTCCCTAAGACAACCTCGACAAAGACGGGGCAGACCCAACTCAATTCACCTACCGCTCTGAATCAACAAGTTTCAGAGAGCCATCTCGGTGGACGAGGTTTCTAGAGAGGTCCGCATCGATAGCCTCCAATTATTTGAAGAATGTATGCCCGAGCATAATTGTATTCTTTCTACTTTGATCGAACCCTTGTTCGGATCCGGAATGTGTCTCGAACCACGCCATATCGATCTCGAGCTCCTTGAATTCTATCCTAATGGCACCTGAAGCTTGTAGCATACTGACCATCCAATCTAGAGATGTTACGGATCCGGTGACTCACCGATTCGGCCCACCGGTAATCCCAAGCGCAATTGCACATCTTCTAGAGTGATGGTACACTCCACATGGCGATGGAAAGTGTGGGTCTCGGGTCTCCACCTCTCAATCAACGACTGATTAAAAGCGGCCCAACTTGAACCCCTACTATCGTGGCCACGCACAAAAACCCGCTTCCGCGAGTAATTCTCGATCAAGGCGATGGGGACCATGCATGTTGAATATAACATTCCAACACCCGATCTACATGTACTATTTAAAAATTATAAAATTAACAATTAATTAAAATTGCATAATTAAAAAATTAAATAATATTTGAAAAATTAAAATTAAAACTTACCATTTGCATTTGCTCGATGAGATGCGCTTGTTGTTCAGCGAAGTAATTCCTCGGCCATTGTAATCCGATAAAAATTTTAAAATTTTTGAAAAATATATTAAAAAATTATAAAGGGCTTTTTCAGAATATTAAAGGACTATTTTTAAAATTTGAGCGTAAATTTCAAGGACCTTGAGAGAAAATTGAGAGAAAATTGAGAGAAATTGAGAGAAAATTGATAAAGGATTGAAATGTTAAAAAATAAAGGGTGGGGTTTTATACTTTTTTTCCCTCATTTAGTAGAATAACCAGCGGTCAAAAAAAATGAAGCCATGAGTTATCACCGGCCACCGACAAGCGCGCTACACGAGGACGCGCTGCTTTTGTTGAGAGGGCAAAAGCGCCCCACAGTGGGCTTTTGTTGAGCCCTTATCCCTAAAATGCACCGACGCTGGCGACGTTTTTTGGGAAATTACCATTTCGTAAATTTTCTATAACCTACCATTTAGTAATTTTTCAAATTTTGGGATTTTTGGTAAATTATCCCTAGTATATGTGAAAACAAGTGACAACTTTTTGAGTTTTCCTTTTCAACGGCCTCCTTTTCTTACCAAACATTCTTTTCGTTTATTACATAAAAACAAACAAAAGGTATGTTTGAATAAGGAATATGTTGTTTTTTGCATTTAAAATACAATGATGGAGAAATGGGAGATGTAGGGTCATTTTCCTATGATGTGCGGTCTCACAAAGCAAGGCGTGCTATCAACCTTCACGTTTCCGATCTTTCGTTGCTGTCATAAACCTGAAAAAATCTGCTCCCCCCCTCTCTCTCTTTGGTTTTAAAAGGGCATGCATGTGAGTTTAATCTCTGATTTTGTGATTACCATTTGTTGTGAGAATGTATAATTAGAATTACAAATAGTGTACATTCCATTAGAATAAAATGAATAACAAGTGGAGTAGAAAAAATGGTATTCAAATCTTCGGTCGATATTAATTTCAAGTTCAATTTCTTAATACCCTTATCCAATTCTATCCCTATAAAAAAATACTCATTATAAAGTACAAAATGATGAGATTTTAAACAAAAATAAAATCGAAAGAGAATCCACATTTAGTGGCGATAATCAAGGGGTTGACAGGCTCTCCCCTAAAATGGAAAAATTTTCATTTAGGCCCTTTTGTAGTTTATAAAATTTTAAATTAGTAATGGTAAAATTACACTTTAGCTCCCAAAAGATATAAAAATAATAATTTAATAATTTAAAAATTATAAAGATATAGTCTATTAAAATGGTAAGATTACATTTTACTATCGTAAAAATATATAATTTAATTTTGACCCCCAAAAATTTTTATGACCTCTATAATTATTCAAGATAAGAATATTGAACTTGAAATCTTAGATATACCAAAACATTAGCCTTACTTTATATAATCCAATTTGAATATAACATATAAAATGAGTAATTAATTAAAAAATATTTAAAAAACTATTTTTATTTTAATTCAATTTTATAAATAATGCAATTTCAACCTTTGATGAATAAGTAAGACGTTTATTTAATATGTAAACGTTTTCAATAAATGGATACGATGATAAAAGAAATAAAATAGAATAGACTTTTCCTTGAAGCATTCCATCTTTGCCATTCATACATTACAACACTTTTACATCTTTTCTACCTATCAACCATTATGCTATGTTTCCCATTTCATTACTAACATAATATGATGGTAAAAAATGCACGATGAAACAGAAAAGAATAATGATAATGTTATTCAACATGTTTTGTTTGCCATTTTATTACTTAAATAATGTGCTACTAAATGTTCTACATGTGCAATTGAAATATGTCTATACTTATATGCTATTCGATAATAGTAACTTAGAAGTCCCTATATTAAGAGTTAAATTGCATTTTACTTTTTCTACTCAAAATGAATAAATTAGTCCATCTACATTAGATTAAAGAACAAATTAATACTTTTGTTAAAACTTTCATCCATTTATGCTTTAATATGATTTACATACTGGCATGTCACACGTCACTATTAAGTTATCCAATCAATCATATCGATTTTAACAATATAAATAGAAGAAATTTTTAATGAAAGGATTAATTTACTCTTTAATCTAATGTATAGAGATTAGTTTATCTATTTTTTTAATAGAATGACAAAATACAATTCAATTCTAATAAAAAACTCTCAAAATACTTTTACGGTGTTGTTCAAAGTTAAAATACAATGTAGGATATAAATATAGGATGTTAAGAATATAAATGTACATCTTTGATTCAATAAAATATCACATAAGCTTTATATCTATTTAAGAAAACAAACAAATTTGAAACATAGGATAGTGGAATGTTTCAACTCCATTGATATGCTCAAAACAGAAAGACCAAAAGCTGTTGGAAACATGATTTTAGGCCCACTGGTCAGCACGCCAAGCCCTAACACACACATCCTTACATGACTAAAATTAAAATGTAGCAATCATAAGGTAACTTTATTGTTACTGAAAAGTTTGTATCAATGTTTTCTTGTCTCCTTTCCCTTCCCATGCCATGTTTTGTCTCTGATTTTCACAGCTGGTAGTGCCAGATGATTCCCATGGCTTCCCATTTTAACCCTAGTTTCTAGGTAAAATTGTAATCTCCCATTTATATATATATCGTCAATTTGATCATCTCCAACATGTAAAAAGAAAGAGAAACCCAAGAATTTTTCAAGAGAGAAATAGTATGGAGGAGAAGAAAGAAAATGTGAATACAGCTTTGTTTACTGCAGGAATAGCTGTTTTACTGGTATGTTTGAAACGTGCTCTACTGTTGTTTCTAGTTCAACAATGGCGATCTTGGGTGTTTCTTGTGTTAAACCTTGTGCTTTTGGCTATTTTTTCACTTCCATGACCCCAAATTCAAGTCAAATTAGTCAGCAAGAAATGAATAAAAATGAGGAAGAAATGAAGAAGAAAAGAGGAAATCTCAATGAAGCTGAAGCATCTACAGAAGATCATCAGGGCAGCAATTCAAAGCAAATAAGCAAAAGTGAAGAAGTTGAAGATCTAGTAGAGAAAGAAGTGGTGGTTGAAGAAGAAGAAGAAGAAGAAGAAAATATTGAGACATTAAAGCTGTCAAAGGAGGAATTGAATGAGAGAGTTGAAGCATTCATTGCCATGTTTAGACAGCAGTTAGCTTTAGATGCAAGAAAAGGAAGAAAACAAGCTGATTTCAGCAAGAAGAAACACACCAACCTTTCATCTGATAGAGTAAATCGTTTCGTTTTGAAAGTTGAGGATAATTGAATTTGGGTCTAACTTAATTGATTTATTCAATCAATTTTAAGAGGTATTATTCAGTGAATTTTGGATTCCAATTTTAATATATATATATATATACACACACTCAATTCTCTCTTATAACCTCTTTTTGTATAAAAAAATCTTCATGCTTATTTTAATTCCATGTTAAAATTTAAATTGTTGCTTGATTTACAAGGATGGCCAAAATACTACTAATGAACTCATCAAAATTTGCAAATTTTTTTACATTCTTTTCAAGGAAAAGTAAAGTCAAAATTACAATATGAAGATAGAACAATTGATAACAAATACTTCACAAATTTAATTTATATTATTTTCCCTCTTTTCCATTAAATTGTGAAATAGCCACTCCTAAAATCTTAGTAATTTTGAGATGAACACATATTTTGGTACTACATTTTAAATTCCAAGTGCTTTTGGATATAGGCTGAGAAGACTGGTGGGCTATTTGGAGAAGGTTGGGGTCAATTTTTTTTTAGTCTTTTGCCTTTAATTAGCCCACCAATAAACCCAAGGCCGATTATTGGAATTAGTTAATTAACTAAGAAAGGCAAGCCCAAACTTTGACAAAAATAAAATAAAATACTCCACTTTGATTAAGAGTATTCAAATTTTAGTTAAAACTGAATGAATTGGTCGAACCAATCTAATTTAATAAATCAATCTGTTATCTGATCTAATTCGGTCGGAGGTCAGTTAATGACTTTTTGGAAGTTGGGTTATTATTTAATTCGATTCGAAATCGGGTAATTAATCGAACTTAACAATTAATAATAAAATTATATGTAATTTTAATTCAGATAATTCAATCAAATGAACATTATCAATTTGGTTTTTTATATAATTTATACTTGTTTTAACCAAAAAACAAAAACATATAAATTTCGGTTAACCGACCGAATTGGCCAAAATATTTCGATTTGGTTAATTTTTTTTAAAAAAATTTCAGTCTAATTAACGGTTAAAAGATTAAAAAGTTCAATTAATTCGGTTAATACTAGTTCAATTCGTTTAACCCAATGGTTAACTGTTTGAACACTCCTAACTTCAATTGGTGAAAATTAGTCTTATAGAACCCAATTTGTCTTCAAAAGAAAATTTTGGTAGAATAAGTTGCTTTTGTTTGTGGAGTTTAAAAATTTCATCGATAGGTTACTTTAGCTTAGAGAAACTTTTCAATATATTTTTCTAATTTCGTTTGATGATTCAAGTTCATAATTTATGATTACTCATTTCAACAATATTATCTTTAAAATTAAAATTTATGTTTTTCATTGACAGTATAATGTACCTTACCACTATAACCAACTCTTGTTGATCTTTCCATAATTTGTGTTCCCTTGTAGTGAGTCTTGAAAATTATATTTATATATAAATTAATTTTTTACAATAAAATTATATCTTAATTTTTTAACATTTTGTATTAATAATTTTACCAATCTAATAAAATAATAAAGGAAAGAAAATTCATTTACACCACTTTAATTTTATACCTTTTCATATATTTTGTACAATTAATCTTTTTATGATCTAGCCATCATATTTTAAATTTCATTCATTAAGATTATGCATATCAAATTTAATGTAAATTAAAAATTTCTAACTATTTGCTTTATCTCTAAAGCTTTCAACTGCTCAAATATTAATCGAATAAAAATATATTAAATATAAGTAGATTTCTACAATAATAAATTTATTAATATAATATATATGTAATAATATAAAAGACATTTAGTTTGTTCACTACTAATGGACTTAAAAGGATGTAAAATGTTATTTTTAATTATTTTATTATTTCAATACAAAAAATTGTACCATTTTAAACTCGTTTAAAGAAATTTTTATAGAAAATAATTATTCTAATATTAAACTTAAAATGTCTATTGAGTTTTAGTTTAGTTAGATCAACATTGTTGTCAAGATGAGAGGATATGAGTTCGAAGTTGCATAAAAGACCGTATCCTCTTATTTAAAGATTGAGGAAAAGTATAAGTGTAGTTCTAAACATTATATAAAAACCAAACATTAAGAATCATGATACTACACTCATATAATATATATAAAAAACTTAAAAATATTTTACATGCACCTAAATAATGAGGATTCGAAAAAATTTTAATTCCAAATCAATCTCATTCTAATTTCATCCTTAGTCTCTTTTTCACACTAAAAGAAGATTATTTTGTCATCCCTAGATTGGTCCCAATGAATAAGGACAGGTAAAGGCTCATCCATCAAAATAATTAAAATGAGAAAGACATATATCTACAAAGAGCAGAATATATCATTTTCATCTTGTTAGAATGTAAGCACCTCATTAATGCCTCTTTGTCTCAGACAATATCCCTTTCCCTTCTCAATATTAATAAGTAGTAAAAGAAATAATAATAATAAAAAAACATAATCTATAAAAATTTTCATCAATCCATAAAAAACAAACTCTATGTAACAAAATACAATATATGTCATATTTTCTATTTTGAATATCAATTATTTTATTTTTGGTGGGTGTTTGTGAAAATTCATATGGATGGCATTGAATCGTAATAAGCAAAACAAAGTAAGATTGTTAAGTTAATTTCGAATTACACACACAAAAAAAAGTAGTCTCATAAACTGTGTTATGTTGTTAATTATTAGCAATTTCATCGACCTAGTCCGTCGAGTTTTGATTATATTCTATATAGATTTACACATGCGTAGTGCTCGCATATTTGTAATATGAGCCAGCTTAATATGAGGATGCGTAATATATACAATAAATTCACTTACATGTAGTGTGAAAAGTGTGTATGCAAATCCACTTCGAGTATACGCGTGTTAACCCTAAAGTAGGGTACGTGTCATCGTGTATGAAAATTCATTTAATATGTCACATATATGAATAGTGATCGTATTATATTAATACACATCATTAATTCATATGAAAGGACATATAAAATACTCTCTAACAACTTAAAATTTATATATTAAAATATAGACATTTAAGTAAAACATCTCAACGTCAAAAAAGTAGCTAAAAATATGAAAGATTAATGTAAATAATTTCCAATGAAATATTTGATGGTTTTGTTGCTTGAATCTTTGTTTTCAAAATATTTTGACAAATATTTGTTTTTTTTTGTTTATATTTGAATTTAGATATAAAATATAATTTTTCAAAATACATGAATTATTTAAAATAATAATTTTATCCAGAATGATGACATCAAATTTATAGTTGTATCTAACCTTTTAGACCTTATTCGAAAAACTGAACTTGACGGATACTAGCTATAAATTAAATTGAGTGAAAAGACTATTATCCAAAAAGGTAAATCACATTAGTGGTGGCCCAACTATGCTCAATTTTTTAATTATTTAATATTTTTTTAAATGGTCAATAAATTTTGTTTTTTTTTTAGTCCTTTGTTAGTTAAGTGTGGTTAAATTTTTAAAGAGAAAGTAAAGTGATAGTTTAAAATTGGTATAATAATAAATTGAGTCTTTAATTTTATATGTTATATCAATTTAGTTATAATTTTAAAAATTAACTCTCAACATTAACATATTATCTCTTCTTAACTCTAAAAAGAATTTTAAAATATATAGAAAATATAAATATTTTCTGAAAATCTAAATATTATAAATAGAAAAAAAATAGATAAAAAAATCAATCTACTCCTAAACCCCAAAATCTATGTTTAATAATTATATTCTTCTTATTCATCTTGTTATTTTGTTTCTTTAATTTAATTCTAATAAATTCTAAACCCTGAAACCTTCACCTTGACTAGTTTACTTAACCCAACCTCCACCCATCGTCACAACTCTCAAAAATAGATTTGGATTTTCTAAAATGAATAAAAAAACTCACAAAATTTTAAACTCAAAAATTGATTTAGAAATTTCTCTTTTCTTCTTCTAAGAATGTGAGTTTTCTTATTAGAACTTTGTTTGCCCTCTTTCCGTCACCAAAGGTGACATTCGTGTTGATTTTGCGCCCATCATCCTTGATCTCATCGATCAAGAGTCTAACCCCGAGCCTAAATCCGGGGGGGGGGGGAATTTCTTCCCAGAAACGGTCAATTTTTGATAAAGTTGATGAATTGACTGAAAATCGTGGTTTTTTAATTGAAAATGCAAATGGGTTTTCAAAGTCGAAAGTGAAAAGTAAAGATTCAAATGGGTTATCGAGTTTAGGGAAGAAAAAAGAAATCGAGAATAATTTCGATGGGGGGAGACAAAAGGATGGAGTGTGACAAGATGTTGAGATTTTGAAGAAACAAATGGTGAAAAACTTGGTAAAGAAATCGAGTCAATTAGAATAGCTTCGACTTTTAAAAGGAAATATAAAACGAAAAGTGATCAAGAAAAACAAAAGAATTGGGTGAGAAAAACTAGATGATGGTGATTCATATGCCAAAGTTTTTTAAAAAAAAAAAACAGGAAACTAGTGGATATGAGAGCCAATGAGGAGTTTTTTTTTGGGGTTAGAATTAAATTAGATTTCTAAAAGGTTTTATATTTTTGTTTCTATATTTACAGATTTTAATATTTTTAAAAATATATGTATGTTTTATATTTTAAATTTTAAAATTATGAGCAAATTAAAACAATATATAATTATTTCCCCAACCAATATCGACGGCTTGCCAAATGGTAAATAACATGGACGCAATGAAAATCATTAGTTGGAATGTCCGTGGTTTGGGGAATCCACGGGCAGTTAGAAGGCTTCGGTTTTTTCTGAAGCAACAAAACTCCGATATGGTCTTTTTTTATGGAGACCAAAGTTGATAGTAAGCGTATGAAGAGGATAAGAATAAGAAGTGGTTTCGTGAATGGAATTGATGTGGGAGCGTAGGATCGAGAGGTGGGCTCATTTGCATGGAGGAAAGATTTCAAAGTAAACCTAAAACCTTCTCAAAAATCACATTGATGTACTGATTGAAGAAAGTAATATTCAAGGAGAATGGAGATTCACAGGCTTCTACGGGTCGCCTTATGCTAATGACCAACATGTATCGTGGAGTTTATTAAGAGCGTTGAGGCAAGAACAATAGTTTTCGTGGATGGTTAGTGGAGATTTTAACGAAATTCTCTATTCTTTCGAGAAAAGTGGAGGTCAACCGAGAGAGGAGAGGAGAATGGCAGCTTTTCGTGAAGTTTTGGATGATTGTCACCTTATGGATTTGGGTTATCAGGGCACCTGGTTTACATGGGAAAGAGAAAATTTACCGGAGACGAATATCAAAGAAAGACTTGATAGGGGGTGGCTAATGAAAAGTGGATGCATCTTTTCCCACGAGGAACTGTTCGTCATTTAATTCATTTGATCTCAGATGATTGTCCCCTTCTTATTCACATAGGCTATGAGGATAAGGTTAGGAGAAGGCCACGGTTTAAGTTTGAAGCATGGTGGACACTTGAGGAGTCTTTTGAGGAAGAGATTAAAAGTCTGGAGTCATCAAATGGAACGATTTTGAAAAGTTGGGAGATTACAAACTGTTTGACAAGATGGGCAAACCTAATCAAGAGTGGAAGAGATGGGTTGAAGAAAGAGCTAATAAAGGATTTGGGAATCCTTTGGATGGAGAGAGGAATGATGATACAATGGCAAAAATTATTGATACCGGAATTAGATTAAATATGGAGATTGATAAAGATGAAATGTACTGGGAATAGAGAGCAAGAGCAAATTGGCTACAATTGGGAGATAAAAATTCAGCATTCTTCCACAAATATGCTTCAGCTCGAAGAAGAATGAACACAATCAATAGATTGGAATCAGAGGAAGGGCAAGAAGTTACTGATGATTTAGAAATTAACAAAACAGCCTCAAAGTGTTTTCAGAATATGTTCTCGTCGAAAGGAGTGGGAGATTTTTCACATCTTCTAGAAGGTATCGATGTTAATATATCCTCCGAAATTAATACAACTCTATTATCAACTTATTCAATGGATGAAATTCGAAAGCGCTTAAAGGGATGGGTCTAACCAAAGCACTGTGTTATGATGGTTTTCCAGCTTTATTTTTCCAAAAATATTGGCATATTGTGGGGAAAGATGTTGAGGCTTTCTGTCTTGGAGTGTTGAACGAGGGGAAGGATTTCGATTCTACAAACAAAACATATATAGTGCTAATCCCCAAAACCCCAAACCCTACATGTAACAGTCCGATTTCGACCCTAATTGGAATAGAGGTTTTGAGACCATGAATCCGAGTCTGATATATATTTAAATATTATATTCGTGCTTATCTTGTGTGAATTAATATGTGTGAGAGTTTCAGAAAAATTTTATCTTTTAAGTGTTTAATTTAACGAAAAGGACTTAATCAAGTAAAGTGTAAAAGTTGCATGCTATAGAGTAAAGTGCTAGAATGAGGATGGCTTTTTAATATGAAGCATTAAATGGGTAAATAGCCCATTTTAAGTTAGTGGGTGACATATGACATGTTTAACCTTAATTTTATATTGTATAATTATGTATAATAAGGTTATAAAGGTAAATGAATAAATGTCATATATATGTTAAATAAAACATAAAAAATGGCCATTATCATCTTTTATTTGCTTGGCCGAATGTTGAGAAAAGAAATGGGGTTTGGTTTTTTGAATTTCGTCAACTTCAATCACAAATTCAAGGTTAGTTTGATTTTTGGTTAATAATTTTTACGTTTTGAGATCGTTGCTCGAACAGTAGTGACCCATGTTAAAATTTTTAAATCTAAGCATGCTTGATGTTTGGCCATTGTTGTGTTCATGTGGTTTTGATGTTAAATGATTTTAGATGAAAGATATGTTAAAGATTAGTATGTTTTGTATTGGAAGTTTTGATGAAATTGAGTATTTAGGGCTAATTTGTAAAAATAAATTTTAGAGGACTTATTTGCAAAATAAATGAAATAAATGGACTTGTAAGGTCCCTAGGAAGATTCGCTCTTCAGTAGAATGGGGAAATTTTGTGTATTTTGTGTTTTATGCAAATAGGACTAAATTGTAAAAATGTGAAACATTAGGGTAAAGTGGTAAATTGCCTATTTATGTGTTTTGGGACTAAATTGAAATGAAATGTACTTGAATGAGCTAAATTTTAATGTGTTTAGATCAAGAACAAAGAAAAACAGATTTGGATCGGGAAAGACAAAGGTTATCGAATAAATGGATTACGTGGTTCGTCGACAATGAGGTAAGTCCTTAAGCTAAATTATATTAAAGAATTAATTATGAATATGTTTAATGAAGTTAGTTGATAAAATTGAGTATGAATATATGTGTTAGCCAGAATGTAAAGGCCTTAAAATGAATTGGATGTGTTTTGGTAAATACAATATGAATTACTATATTCGTTGTGATATGAATATGATTTGTGGATATGATTCGTTGTTGATGATAGTGTTGAGAAATGTAAATTGATGGATTGATTATATTATTATTTCGGCTTGAGCTCAGCGTGCCTTGTCTTTGGAGTTATTCTAACTTGAGCCTAAAGCAGCCTTGTGCCGATGAGTTATTCGGACTTCGAGCCAAGAGCCTTGTGTCGATGAGTTATTCGGCTTCGAGCCTAGTAGGCCACGTCGTCGATGAAATAATTTGGGCTTATTGCCCAGCGTGCTTAATGCCGTGTTAAATTTCGGACCTTGAGTCTAGCGGGCCAAGTCTTGGTGTATATGATTCGAGCTAATGCCTAGCAAGTCCTATACAGTGTATTGGCACCGAGCTCAGATTGTATAACAACAAAGCATAAAATAAGTCAAGAAAATCTAAGCTTTTGAAAATGAATCGACTTGATTCTTTGAGGTAAGTGCTTTCTTACATATATGTGGTATATAATGATAATGAGCTAGTAAAATGAAGTGATAAATGTATGATAGAATGGTGGTTGGAAGATATATAGATGTGATTCGATGTGATGATCAAGTACTGATAGTGTACGAATGAATGGAAATGTTTGTACAGTATACTTAAGTATATACATATGCGTTGGTATAATTGATGAATGGTGCACTTTGGTGGGAAAAATAAAAGTTGATAGATTAAATTATATAATGAAATTGGCAATGGTAAATATGGAAGTTGATATGTGTACTTTTAAATGCTTCAATTGTAGGTTAAAACGCTTAAATGATTGAAGTTATATTGTATTTGCTTAGGACTTACTAAGCTAGTGAGCTTATTCCATGTGTGCTTTTTGTTCGCTTTATAGATTTAAATCAAGCTACGGCATCCGAGGAACGCTCGAACATCAACCACACTATCACCACTTTTGGTATTAAATCTTAGTTTTGAATCGAAGGCATGTATAGGCTAGATTAAGGTTTAGACTAATGACATTTGGTCTTGTGTATATATGTATAGCCTTACTAAACGGCTATTACTTTTGGCTAAACTTTACTTATGTATTTCTTGTTATGTTTTAAATCTAGTTCGAAAACATATATTATGATATATATATATATATATATATATCGAAGTTTAGTTATGAGTCTTTGATAAATCTTTTGAATATGAACAAACATGGAGGTCTAATAAGTTGAATTGGAAAATGATGCACATTAGTTAAAACGAAATTGGAAATATGAGTAACTTTATACACTATATATTTATTTGATGATAAATTGGGTGAATAATGGACATGTTTCTATTGGTATGATCGATGATGAATGTCTTAGTTACACATACATAGGATTTCTTTAAGTGAATTGATACTGAGACTATCGAATATGGATAAGATATATATATATACATACATTGTTTGGTAAGTTATTGATTATGGAACCTATTAAGCTATGGTTATTTCTAAATTTTAGTATGATAAATATATATGTGATCAAATATGTGTTTAACCAAATGCTATGATTGTTATATAGTTAAGAACTAATGTGTTTAGGTTTGTATGTGTTAATAGTTTTATAAGAGTTAGTAAATTACTTGGAGTATGCTTTAGTCAATATTTGTGCTTTAAGGTGACATAGTATGTATACCTATTTATAGTGTATTCGGATTATGATCTAAGTGAGTAATTAATAGTTGGAACATATTTTATAAGGTTATGGAACTAATCCGGCAACGGACACGTATTAGGGTGTTACACTACAAATCTTGTTAATTTCAGACCTATTAGCCTTTGCACAATTTTATATAAATTAGTGGCAAAAAAATAGCAAACAGACTTCAAGACTTCATTGGAAAATGCATTGATAGTGCTCAAAGTGCTTTTGTTCCGGAAGGTTAATTTCAGATAACGTCTTTGGTTGCCTACGAGATTCTTCATACATTGCGTCGAGTAAGTTCGTGGGAAAAAGGGTTTATGGCTGTTAAGCTTGACATGAGTAAAGCCTACGATAGAGTGGAATGATGTTATTTGAAGAATGTGATGCTTAAAATGGGTTTTGCCGAGAGTGGGTAACTTTAGTTATGAAGTGTGTCTCAACAGTCTCTTACAGTGAATATAAAAGGAAGTAGAAAAGTAAATTTCCATCCTACGGAGGATTACAAGGTGACCCACTTAGCCCTTATCTCTTTTGATTTGTAATGAGGACTTTCACCCTAATTAGACAAGCGATGGGAGGAGGGACTATTAAAGGAGTTAAGGCAAGTAGAAGAAATAAAGAATATCACACGCTTTTGTTTGCGAGATGATTGCCTCTTGTTTGGGGAAGCCACTAAAGAACGAGCGACTTTTTAAAAGACATCTTGAAACAAGATGAACAATGCTCACCAATGTGAACTTCAATAAATCGACTATTTTCTTCTGCTCAAACACTTGGATAGGGCTAAAATGAAATATCGATGTTCTAGGGATGAGATGCTCTACAAATATTGAGAAATATTTAGGACTACCTAACGTGGTGGGTAGAGGGAAGAAAGCGCTTTTTCGAATTTAAAAGACAAGATAAACCAAAGGATTAGTCATTGAGCTCACGGATTCTATCACAAGGAGGTAAGGAGGTCTTTATCAAGTCAGTTCTTCAAGCAATACCAACTTATGCTATGACATGCTTTCTTCTACCAAAGTCTCTATGTGGGGAGTTTGCGAAGTATTGGTGGCAGCACGGTAAGGACAAGAGAGGGTTACACTGGTGTCAATAGAAGTTCATGTGCAGATCTAAAGAGAAGGGGGGTATGGGATTTAGAAATATGTCAAAATTTAATATTTCTCTATTAGCGAAACAGGGCTGGAGGATTATGAATAATGAGGATTCCTTAGTAGCAAAAGTTCTAAAAGCTAAATATTTTCCAAACGATCAATTTTTAAATTCAAGATTGGGAAATTCGAGCTCTTACACTTGAAAGAGTATATGGGCTGCAAAAGACGTCTTGAGAAAAGGTTTAGTTTGGCGTGTTGGAACAGGCAATAATATCTCTATTAATTATGATACATGGATTCCAGATACTTTTAATTTCAGATTATCATCACAAATTGATTTGATACGTGATCATTATGTTCATATGCTGATTGATAGTAATGAGAGAAAATAGAAAGAGGAGTTAGTCAAATATACCTTTGCCGAGGAAGATGCTGTTCGAATCCTTAGAATTCCGTTGGCAATCAACTCACACGAGGACTTCTTGGCATGGGGTGGTGAAGCTTCGGGGGAATTTCGGTACGCAGCGCTTATAAACTATTACAAAATACTGATGATAACCCTAGAGCTTATGCTTTACAAACCAGCTACAGAAAACTATACAAGAAACTATGGCTCCTAAATCTACCGACAAAAATAAAGATCACAATTTGGAAAATCACATGGAATTTCTTGCCCACAAAAGTAAATCTGCAACACAAAAAGCTAGTTGTTGACCCAAGTACAGCCATGATGGGAACAACAAGTTTAATCGATCGATCACCTCTTCCGTGAGTGCCCAGTCACAGTGGAAATATGGTCAATACTATTGCTTCAAGACGTGCTAATAAATGGTAACAGAGATTTTGAACAGTGGCTTATTTGGGCTTTTGAACAGTTCAACTTGCACACATGCCGTATCTTTTATCACAGACTTTGGGCCATTTGGGGCGATAGGAACTCAAGAATACATAACAAGAAGGTTAGCACCGAATGAGATCGAAAATTTCATAACAAACTATATCGCAGAACTTGATGGAATGGAAATAAAAAATCGGAAAAATAGGAAAATACTGAGTTGGAGTCACCCACCTCGAGAATCCGTAAGATCAACTTTGATGGAGCTTTTGATGGGCACAACAATATTTCACCTCTGAATCGTGGTAAGGGATCTTGAAGGTCCGTCTTGTTATCATGTTCGAGATTCACAAAGGGTCCTTCGACTTTTCTTTTTTAGCATTAGCATGCAGAAAGCAGAAAGATAGGAGTGGAACATACATGGTCGAGGTTATCATGAAGGGACTCCTAACAAGAATCAAGAAATGTAAGCGCAGAGATCAAGATAGATCCATGATAGAGCCTATATCTTGGACATTAAAAGATGGCATCTGATCTAAGCGCTTCGCTTTTCAAGCACATTTCAAGAACAATG
Organism: Gossypium rotundifolium; assembly: GCA_025506655.1. Lineage (NCBI taxonomy): Eukaryota > Viridiplantae > Streptophyta > Magnoliopsida > Malvales > Malvaceae > Gossypium > Gossypium rotundifolium. Next base: position 17,149,873 of record CP106730.1, read on the forward strand.
AATACCCTCGCCACAAAATTGCAACTAATCTCTAAGGAAAAAGAAGGACTTACTTGGAAGGAACGATGCTGAGTAGGCGAGAGAATCGAGGCTAAGGAGCTGGCAGCGAACCAGATTGAAAGAGGGACCTCAGTGCAAAGATTTGAGAAGGAAAAGCAAAGAAATGAAAGATCTGAAGGAAATGCTTTTGAAATACAACCAAAGTCATCCAAGAAGCAATTATGAAGAGAGAGCATTGATTCGCTTTTAAAAGTGTTTTGATTGGGTGATGACATAGGTGGTTGGTTTTAATTTTAAATTAAATTTGTTGGTATTCGATAAATATCTAGATATTTTTTCTGCTTTTGCGCTTCAATTGTTTTGGGCCTTTACTCTTTGGGCTCCTGTCATTGTTTTGTTAAGTTTTGGTTATTGTTATTGTTTTGTTTTATTAATAAAAAGCCCAATCAATATGTTATTAAAAAAAAGAGTTAATTTTTAAAATAATAATTAAATTAAGATCATATATAAAGTCACCTTAAACTCCCGTTAAAATCTTATCTGTACTTAAAAAAAAACCCAATTAAAATGAGAAAATGAACATTTTAAAATTTTTATAATTAAGTTAAAAAATCCAGAAAATAAAAAGGATGAAAAGTATAACCATATGTACAAAAAGAAGAGCTGTAACCATGATTTTTATTTTTGTTGACAAGATGATGATATGATATCCAAAACAAACCACACAAGTGGAAGGTGTAGTCATAACTGATATGGGCCAATGCTGCTCTTTTGGACTGATTGTGATTGAGACTCGATTTTTGGTAGATTCCATAATCTATATATGTACATATATGCATATTTTGTATTTTTCCAGATTAATTCTATAAATATAAGTATGACTCAATTTGTTAGATAGGTTTTTTCTTTTTCAGGAGAGATAGATTAAAATCTTAAATTCAAATATAATATAAAAATATTATTTGATACATTAAAGGTGAAATTTTTAAATCTATAAGTGAAATTAAGAAACTGACATGTCTTATTTATTTAATTTTATTCATCTCTAATATAATATAATATTTTTATTTATTGTCATAGCGGATAAAGGTGAAAGAAAACTTGATTAGACTCAAAAATAGAAAAAATTTTGAATTTCGAGTTAAACGAATTGAATTATTCGAGTTATTCGAGTCAACTCGAATTTTATTTTCAAATCGAGTTGAATTTTCAAATTTGAATAGCTCAAATAATTGAATAATTCAATATCAAAATATAATATTTTTCATTTTTATCCCAAACTCCCAAACCTTTTTAGTTTTCCCTCAAAACTTTTACTCCTTCCCACTTTTCTCTCACAATTTTTATTCCCCTCCCATCCCAACCTCCAATTTACTCAAAATCCATTTCCCACCAAAATTTTACTCTCCCATTTACTTTTTCTCAAAATTTTACTCTCAAAAACCCTCAAAATTTTTTATTTTCCCTCCAAATTTTTACTCTCTCCCACTTTTCCCCTAAAACTTTTACTCCCTTCTCATCTCACCTCCCATCTACCCCAAACCCATCCCCCAATTTTTTTTTTGTATTTTCTCTCCAAAATTTTACTCCCCTATTTACTTCCTCTCAAACTTTTATTCCCCAAAATTTTTATTTTCCCCTAAACTTTTATTTCTCACCCTTTACTCTCAAATAAAAATCAAAATTATCCCAAAAAATCACTAAACATAAATTGTAATAATTTTATTTATATCTACTATTTATATTATTAAATTAAATTTCACATTTTATATTATTTATATTATTAAATTGTTTTGTCATATTGAATATTTATATTAAAATTGAATAATTAATTATGCCATAAAATATTCGTATTAAAATTTTATATTGGTATCAATTTCACATTTTATCTTTAAAATAACTTTTATTAAAAATCATATTTTTACATTTAATATATATTTTAATTCCAAAATTCATAGTGACAAGAATCAAGATAATTGAAACAACTAAGCAAGCAAATAAGCTAACCCAGATATAAAAGATTAATAAATAAATTATGAGGTGATGAAAGTTAATAAAAATTTGATTAAGGTGGACAAATTTTATTACGATGAGTGACAGTGGTTACAAGGACCCAAAATTATTTTTTAAAATTTAACTCGAACAAATATATTCGATTCGAATTCTATCTCACTCGACTCGATTCGAGAAAATTTCAAATCAAATAAGGCTGATAAAATATGATTCGTCAACTCGATTAACTCGAAATTTTTTCATTCGATTCGATTCGATTCGATCGAACGCTCACCCCTAATAGCGAGAATCATGATGTCTAATTTGTGGTTGGAGTCTTCCAAAATATTCCCATAAATTGACCATTGTAAAACCAAGATACCTAGAAACAAATAAATACATTCATTTATGGCAATCAATTATTGAATTTGTATATATTCAGCTATAGTTTAGTCATAAGAATAATTGGTCTGCACGAAAAGGAATGAATCTGATGAGAAATAGAAAAAATATGTGAGAGAGGATATATAATGTTGAAGTTGAATGAATAAATGTAAAGAGACTCAACTCCTTAGTTTAATCAAAGTCAATTATAAGAGTTGATGAAACATCATGCCATGCTTTTTTTTTTTCCTTGAATTCATGGGGGTCAACCTTAAAAAATGAATAGCTAAGGGAAAACCAAGTTAAAAGAAGTTAAAGTCCTTCAACATTACATTGCTTATGTCAATCATCATTCTATAAAGCATTTGCTCATCAGGAAGTTGATATCGGTCCAGTTGATAAGGTCTTTTACAAGTTTTTATTTATGTTAATACTAAATACAATTATTTAATTTTAACATGAAATGATATTTTTGCTTTAACATGAAAACTAAACAATTCGATGTATTTTAGATTTAAGATTGTTGATACTAAGAAATGGTGTGGAAGAGATCATGATGACTGTGGGAGATAGTTAATCCTATTCGCAGAGTCTTACTCTATCAATGATGAGAGGTTGAGTTTTGAAGGAACGAAGGAGTTAAATGTTATAAGAGAATGAGTATTTCTACCCTTCAGAGGTGAGAGAGGGCTTATATAGTTGGATATTATGGGCCAATTGGCCCTTTTCAAGATCCTTGTTAAGTGAAACTATAACATCACTTAAGGTGTAGGGTATGTTAATGATAAGTAATAGTCATCTTCTTTGAACGATTTATTTATTAAAAATAGTTAACTCACGTGTTTTTAAAACTTTAACATAATATTATTCGTAGTTAACATAGACTAACGAAGCCAATGCCTAGTAGAATGACGGAGGTAATACAGTCAATGACTGAATTCCTATTTATAAAAAAAAATAAAATCAAAAGATTAATTTAAATAATTTATTCATGGCAAACATAAATTAAACTGAAAATGACTTGAGAAAGAATAATGTGCATCGAGTCCTTAGTTCCATTTTAGTAAAATCTTTACGAAACCAAATTTTGTTTTTCTTGAGATTTTTGAAAATGTTTAAAGAAAATACTACACAAAATGTGAAATAAGATAAATTAATATAATTCGACATGAATATGTCAACAAATCATATATAGTATGAATTATTAACAAATATAATATATAACCCTTAAACATAATTATAAAAAGAAACCAACCAAATATATTAATAATATCAAACTTGAGTTGGACATGAAAGAAACTTGTCTCGTTACAAATACACAAGACATACGTGACCAGCACTACCACCTAACAGCTCTAATAATCAAACAAAAAAATTTTCTTGATAGAACATTGTGAGGTCCAATTTTTTTCATTTCATTTTATTTTTATTTTTTTTTGGTTCCTTGAGATTTAGGAAATTCAATCATATGCCCAAGATATAAGATGAAGGTTCTCATCATCCTTCAAAGCCTTGACTTTTCATTGTAACTGTTTTTCCCAGTCTCCCTCTCTCATATACTTCAATCTCTTGGGATTATCAAATAAAATTATATGCCTAAACTTCGGGGGTTTGTCTCATTGTTTTAAACTGTTTTTTAAAAGCTCATCTATTAGGTTTACCAGGCGATGAACACTAAGACATTCAACAGGGAAAACTATATTTCTTTGGTTTTATCATAGATTGAGATCGGTGAAATCAGGAAGAAAGCAACAGAAGTTGGACTAAGTTTATTACAATCCTCCTTGTTTTATGGAAAAAGAAATTTGGTATGGACTTGTTTTTCATTAGGAGTTACAATGAATGACAAGAACCCAAAGTCAAGCTCTGGGAAATTTAGGAAATGGTTCAAAAGGAAGCACAAAAAGAAACAACCTGATCCTTATTACTTACAGGATGAACTTTCAGGTTACTTTTATGCTTGTTTTAATTTTTTTTTTTTTTTGAGTTTTTCTTCTTTCTTTTTTTTTCACTATTGGATATGTTTCTTGCAGATGGAGATGATTTCATGGAAGACATTTATGCTAGTTCGTTAGAGATAGATCCATGCACTTCAACTAATGAGTTAAGGTGAGTTTTAAAGGCTTAAACAATAAAGGGGAAAAAAAAAAAAAAAAGGGGTTAAAGTTCAATTTAGCTAAACTTTCCTCCATGGCTCAGGATTTTGTAGGAACTTGGAATGTTGCTGGAAGAGCTCCTGTAGGAAGTTTAGCTGTTGATTTAGAAGAATGGCTGAAACCCCAGGATGCTGTTGATATCTATGTTCTCGGGTATGAAATAATTCCAAAAAATTATGTAATGCTGTTTAATCTCTGCAATCTTGCAATGAACAGAGTAAATCGTCGAACTGACATTACAAAAGTTTCAACCTGTAGATTTCAAGAGATTGTACCTTTGAAAACTCGAACGGTGATAGGGGCAGAAGATCCAAGAAAAGCAACAAATTGGAACCTGCTAATAGGAAAAGCACTAAACGAAAGTTCTGGTTGCCCTTGGTTGACTCCCATGTTGAATCCAATCTCAAGTGACAGCTACCATTATGTAAGAAATCCTGGTTTAGAAAAAAGAGCTAGTTTTAGTGCAATTTGGGACAATACGCGGATGAGAGGTAAGCCAATAACTCAACATCGACATCATCAGCAAGCAGTCATTGGAGGCAGCAAATACAAGCTAATGGCAAGCAAGAAAATGGTTGGTGTTTTCATAAGTGTATGGATGAAGGAGGAGTTGGTGACGAAATACAGTGTTTCAAATGTGAAAGTTAAATCAGTGGCTTGTGGGATCATGGGTTATTTGGGAAACAAAGGTTCAGTTTCAGTTAGTATGTCAATTGAAAGGACCAGCTTCTGCTTCATTGCTGCTCATTTGGCTTCTGGAGAAACAAGGCGATGAAGGCCGAAGGAATCATCAAGTTTCAGAGATTTTAAGCGAACAAGCTTTCCTCGATCAGCCAAAGATGAACACAATCTTCATCCTCTCACCATCTTAGGACATGAGTAAGTAATTCCTCTTCAAAATTGAACATATTTGTAGGCAGAATATGACATCTAAATCCTCTAACACTCACAACTATCTTGAATTCCATACAAAAAAGTATTATCCAGTCGCAACAATTGAACATTAATGTTTGAAGTATCATTAGGTTAGGAAAAACCAAAATCTATGCAAATTAGTTGTATTAACAATCCAAATTCATGAAATAAAACCTTCATCATTTTTATGGAACAGTCGGATATTCTGGTTTGGGGATCTCAACTATAGGTTATACAACTTGGAAGACAATTTAGCTAGGGATCTGATAAAGAAGCAAGACTGGAAAGCACTGCAGGGTTTCGATCAGCTTCGAAAGGAACAAGAAGATGGAGGAGTGTTTGAAGGTTGGAGAGAGGGGAACATCAAATTTGCACCAACATACAAGTATTCTTCTTCAAATTGCAATCGTTACTCGGGTGGCCTTCCCAACAGATCAGGAGAGAAACAAAGGACTCCAGCATGGTATATTGTGCAACCAATTAACTTTCACAGAATCAAACTCCTTAAACACAGATCTGATTCTATGAGCATGATGCATGTGTCTTGTCACAGGTGTGATAGAATTCTGTGGTATGGAAAAGGAGTGAAACTTTTATCCTACTTGCGAAGTGAAATTAAGTTTTCCGATCATCGGCCGGTCTCTGCCCTATTCTCAACACAGATAGAAGTCAACAAGTCTAGCAATCCAAGAATTTTTTCCAAGGATACCATTGTTCCAAACATTATGCCTCCAGAACAGATTGTAAGTTCGCTCATTCTAATTACTATAGCCTAAATTTAGCATGTTTTTCCTAAAGTCTGTATATAAGCATATGATGATAGATCTTTCCATTACAGGGAACAAGCGGAAACTATGAAGAGGGTAAAGCTACGTTGCTATCTTTGATTGTAAAGGATACAGAAGCATCTTCAATACACACGCAAAAGCTGTAGAAAAACCTTTTGAAAATGGATTCAGCTAATTTATTTAACAGCGGGGCCGGCTGTAAGAAGGCATTATTATTTTACAATCTTTTTTCTTCTCCCATCCCTCTTGTTTCTTTCGACAGAGTTCTGTGACTGGTTATGGGTTAGATCCACAGATGAAAACTAGTTTCTATAATTCAATAAGTGTAAGTAATATTTATCAAGACTATAACAGTGAGCAAGAACAGAGATACATAAAACCTCTTATACAGTATGGTAGGAGATTTGTAAAAGAGAGCAGTAAAGGCACGAGCATTAGAAATCATTTCAAGTTTTTTCAATAAGAAGCTCATATATATATATATATATATATATGAAATTTTGCTGTAAAAATCCATTCAGATAATGACACATTCTTTTGCACCTTGAGCATTAATGAACAAAGATACTAGGTATTTATATATACCTTATCTTTAGGGCACTAATTATGGCCATGCCATAGAATCAACTTCCATAAATGTATAGCCCCAAAAGGTCTCATGCAATTTATATTTAAGGACGTCAATACCATTACAGAAATGTTAGTACGCAAAAGACTTGCAAAAGATGAATTCCCATAACCCATTCATCAAGAAATTAGATCATAACTATTTCAATTTGGATAACACTCTCTCTAAATCACCAAGGATTGAAGAATTTACAACAAACCTAATCTTAAAAATTGAACTCAACCATTTGGCAAATAAACCAATCTCTGCATAAATTAAAAAGACATAGGTGATGTTTTTATCTTATTTTTGCTTCTTTAATCGTCAAATAATCCATGCAAAAGTTTTAAATATATGTTTAATTACAAAAACAAAAAGTAATCCTTGATTCATTCAGATACGCAAATAATAGGACCAGTGCCGTTTTAGTACCTTAAACTCCTTCATCAGATCCAGCGGTGGATATTTCATCTTCAATCAGAGCAATTAATGGCCTGCGAACAATAGAACAATTATTAAAAATATATGCAAAAAAAAGTTTTAATTTTAAAACAAAATTAGTGAAAACTTTAAAATAAATCTCCTTTGTTTTCTACAGAGAATAAATGTAGAGAAGCAAAAAGAAGACGGAAAAACTGCTTCGCTGAAATTCTAATCTAGTTCTCTTTCATGTTAACAGGATTTAAGAAGAATTCAAAAATTTATTGATATTTCTGGATTTAAGATATTTAAATAATTTTATTTACCTTTCGTTATTATTTTTTATCTTATTTTTAATTATATTTTAAATTTCTTCTTTTGATCTTATATAAGTTTCTATCCATAAATCAATGAGCTATTTCGCAAGTTTCCTATCACTTCAATGATGTTAACAATAGCAAAGAGATGGAAGAAAGAAATTCCTCATTACTATTAACGTAGAAAGCATGCCCCACTGTATTTAATACATGAGTGCAGCTGTTAACTAAGGCCTAACTGCCACAACTAACTCTCTTCAATAACAGTCTTTAACTAACAATTAGTTACTCATAACATGCCTCATACTTGTTAACTTTCTGCCTCCTTCTTCCTTATTCTGAACACACAACTCGCTTCGAAACTTTGTAAACAATCCTGTTGATAGTGGCTTTGTTAGAACATCAGCAACCTGCTCTTGACTGGATACATGGCCTACTTGAAAAATTCCTTCAAAAACTTTTCTCGACGAAAAACAAGTCTAGCTCGACGTGTTTAAATTTTGAGTGCATAACGGGGTTGCCTGTGAACGCTACTGTAATATCCGGGAATTAGGGCTTGTGCATTTTGCCTAATTGCATGTGCTTGTAAATTATGAATGTGTTTGATGAATTTTGTGAACTCTAAAGTATAGTGAAATTAATCGATTTTAAGTTTAAAGGAGGAGCTAAGCCTAAGAGGCCTTAAGAAAATTTGTAAATGAAATATAACACAAGAATGGGCTTGTTTAAGTGGCTTGGAGGCGCCACTTAGGGCCTTAGAGTGTGACGCCACAAGAAAAGGGAAGGGCTTAGGTTCGAGTGCAAGGGAAGCAAATAAAAGAGTTTAATTTTGCTTGCAAGGAGAAGAGGTGTTGAATGACAATGGGGCATTGAGTGGAGGTGTGTAGATAAAGTTAAATTCTTTTTTAAAAAAATTCGGCTATAAGGTAAGGATAAATGTAGACTTATTCAATTTATTTGAATGAGTTGTATGGAGAGAAAATAGGAAAGAATTAAGGATTTGATAGGAGAAGACATAGTGGTAGGCCAAGGGACTCTTTGGTTGGACAAATTCGGTCATGTAGGGGGTAATAAGTGCCAAATTTTAGTTAGTAAGGAGTCCATCTTGTTGTCAAATTGAGTAAGCAAAGTATTCATCTTTTCTTTTGCTTTCTTTCCCATCTCTTTCTCTAGCCAATTCCCACTTTTCTTTCCTCAAAGTCTTCCTTTTCTTTTATTTGTTCTAAGTCAAACCTCCTTCTCCCTAGTTCATCATTAAAACCCTAAAAGCTTCATACCCTTCCTCTTCACTCTTGGTAAAGTCGATTCCTTCACTTGATCAAAAGCCGAATTTGTGTGCTCAACATCTAGCCATAGCCGAATGTCTTGTGGGTTCAAGTAAGGGGACAATCAATTCATCATTAGGGGTAAGGATCAATTGATATTGTTCTCTTTATTTTAGATTAATCGAAAATAAGAATCTAACCCATTAATGTTCTTGGTCAAATTACAAAGGATCTTTCGGATTTGTCTATAATCGACTATAAGGAGGAGATCGTCGGGATTTCAATATCCGAGGTAAGTCATGTGATATTCGGCCAAGGCCATATTTAGGGATTCCAATCTATTTCTTACATCGTTTAAAAGCCAAAACTAATTAGTTCAGTGATTTAATGTCTAGTCGATTGCAAGAAGGGTCATCACAAAGTTTTCGAGATTTAAGATTCATAAGGTAAGTGACTATGCACATTCGGCCAAGGCCCTATTTAGTGACTAGATCTATTTACTATCTATTCAAAAGCCGAAAACTAACCAAATCAAGTGATCTAGTGTTAGCCGATTCCAAGGGAGAAAGACTACGGAATTTTGGGATTTGATTAGCAGTGAAATCGGCAACAAGGTAAGAAGTTGGTTGCGTTAATCCTTCGGGATTTGGCTATTTAGCCGAATGGCTCTTTGCTGACATGTTTAGGGTTGGCCGAATGTAGGAACTAAGGATCTAGGACGCTAGATCGGGATTTTCGGGATTTCTGTGAATTCGCTAAGTAAATCGTGTAAAATACCCACACTAAGCCTTAATAGATTTATGGTTATGTTTTAATAAATGTGATAATAAGAATATGTAAGATGTGGCTAAGAGTACCATGCAATGGTACAAAGTACTCAGGTACGTAACTTACTACTACTGTAGTTATGATAGCATGAATATCTATTATGGCACTTATGAGGATTTTAATAAGAATGTGAATTAAAGAATAAGGCATGTTATTGCATGATTTGTATGACATGGGGCATATGGGTGATATGTTAAGGGGAAGTGATCTAGTGGTTTTATACCACAATATCTGAATGTGGTGACTTATGTCACAAAATGATTATATGGTGGCTATGCCACGAAATTATAAGGGCGATGAGCATGTCATCCGCAATGGACGCCTTCGATGATGTGTAGCGGATGAAGGGTCGACTTAGTAGTCCCACGGTGTGATGGTTGGTACGGTGATGTGTAGCGATGGTTATCTAGGTTTGGGTTCGGGTTTGCATCATTGATTATATATGTTTATTATGTATGATTTGACATGCCTAAATTGTTTGAGACTTGTGTTGGTTGTTACACACTGAGTCTGTTTGACTCACCCCGTTGTGGGATTATTTTTCAGGTGACACACAATAATGGACCGGGTCGGCAGGAGCTCAATGGTGGCCATGCTTAGCTCAGAGATTATTTTTATTTTTATTAGTTTTTAATATTTAAGTTTTGAATTATTTCGGGTTTTGTTTGATGTAATAAGGCCATAAGTATTAAACAGATTATGCATGCATTTTAATTATTTAAGTATGATACGATTTTTATTAATTTAAAGTTAAAGTCAATTTTTCATAAATATAAATATTAAATGTTTTGACACCTAATCAACACGAATCAACTGTTTTTTCAAAAACACACAAGAATTTTGGTAAAGTCCAAATAAGTTTTGAATGGTTTTCCTCTGAAGCATACCGATCCTGGCCGGGCTTGTGGGTAGGGTTTGGGGTGTTTCAACTGTTGTCATAATGTCACACCAAATAAATACCTTTGTCTTCACGAGAGCACAGAGCTCAACTAGCAAAGATTGAATCTAGACCATCTTTGCTGTGACATGTGCCAGGCTTCTATATTCGGCCTCTGCTGTTGACCTAGACACCACTTGTTGCTTGCGGGAGTTCCACGAAATGGGATTCCCTCCAAGAAAGACACAAAAACCTAATGTTGACCTGCGATTGTCAGAGTCTACTCCCCAGCTAGCATCTGAGAAACCTTCCAAGAGAAACTTCGAGGTTCGAGTGAACTTCAAACCATGATTCAAAGATCCTTTTAAGTACCTCAAAATTCTCTTGACAGCTTTGAAGTGAGTGTCGAGAGGTTTATGCATATATTGACAGACCTTGTTAACTGCATAAGCAATATCAGGTCTGGTAATTACTACATATTGAAGAGCTCCAACGATGCTTCTGAACAGATGCTCATCCTCAAGGGGCTGCTTTCATGAGTTAACAAATGGCAGTTCGTTACCATTGGTGTTCGAGAAGCATTCGAGTTGTCCATGGATGCTCGTCGTAGTAAATCCATAATGTACTTCTGTTGGCCAAGGAAAATCCCATCAGGTGTGTAAGTAGCCTCAATGCCAAGAAAATAATGCAGCGGACCTAAGTCTTTGGGAGAGAAGTGAACGTTTAAATCCGTAACAAATCTGTCAATAGTACATGAATCTGTTCCAGTGATAATGATGTCGTCTACGTACACCAAGACATAGAGTAATTGAGATCCTTGACGATGAATAAACAAGGAGCTGTTAGCTTTGGAACCTTAAAAATTATTTGCCAACAAGAACTCTTTTAGCTTAGAAAACTAGGCTCGAGGAGCCTGTTTGAGACCATAAAGGGCCTTTCGCAACCTGCACACTAGATGCTGACCGTCTGATCCTTGCTTTTTAAACCCCGAAATGCTTCCATATAGATCTCCTTCTGAAGATCACCATTCAAAGAATGCATTATTAATGTCCACCGTCGAAGGACCATCCGAGAGAAATAGCAAGCACCAAAGACCACCGATTGTTGTTGGCTTGACCATAGGATCAAGGTCTCTTGGAAGTTAATACCGCCTCGTAGGTAGCCTTTACCACCAATCATCCTTTATACCGATCAATAGAGCCATCAAGATGCCTTTTATCTTAAAATCCATTTGCATCCAATCGGTCATCGCCCCGCGGGAGAGGCATGAGATCCCACGTGATTTGACATTAAGGCGATATTTAGCCTTAGCAGTAGCAGCCCATTTAGAACTCAGTAATGCTTCTGTAATGGAGGAGGGTTCCCTTTCACTCAACACGGTGGAAAACACCTTTGGCTTAAAAATTCCACACTTGGACCTAGTAAGCATAGGATGACAATTAATTGGTGAAGACTTCCTAGGAGAAGGATCAAATTGATTGGGAGAAGGAGAAGCTTCTATTGTTCAATCCCAAACATCGTGTGAGCCATGAGCTGACCTTGGGTTTGAATCAATCGGAGAAATATGTGACTCATAACTATCGTCAACAGTCCTTGTAGCTGAAGAGGGAGGAATAATAGTAGGTAATCGGAGAGAGAACTATAGGAACTTGAGACCTATGGTGCATGGGGGTTGTAGAGTCCAACGATGGTTGAGCAAGGAAGCTAGTTTTGAAAGGAAAGGATGTCTCATCAAAACTAACATGGGGAGAAACAAATATTTTACCATCTTCAAGAAGACATCCAAACCTTTCTGATTGCAACCGAACCCAATAAAACACATTTCTTAGACACGACCAGAACAATGTTCTTGAAAAGGCCTGAGGTATGGAAAACATGCACATCTAAAAACCCTTAGCTGAGAGTTGCTAGGTGCAGACTTGTACAACATTTCATAAGGACTAATCTGGTGCAAAGTTGATGTCGGCAGTCTGTTGATCAGATGAGCAGCATGAGCAAACGCTACTAACTAGTATTGCAAGGGCATAAATGATTCAGCCAAAAGAGTCAACCCCATCTCTACCACCTGTCGATGTTTCCTTTCAGCTAACCCATTTTGCTCAGAGGTGTGTAGACAAGAGACTCTATGTTGAATGCCAAGTTTAGATAGCTCTTTAGACAGGGACTGATATTCTCCCCCCAGTCACTTTAAAATATTTTTATTGTACTGCCAAATTGAGTCTTGACCAGCTGATTAAAATGAACAAAACACTAAAAAATCTCAGCCTTGGTCTTGAGAAAATATAACCATGTGTATCTACTATACATGTCAACAAATGAGACATAGTAAGAAAAATCACTAGACTGTACATGTGCTGGTCCCAAAACATCAGACACCACTAGTTCAAAAGGAGAAGAATACACAGTCTTTGATGAAACAAAAGGTAACTTGTGTGATTTTCCCAACTGACAAGATGTACATACAGTAGATAACTTGTTTTGTTTAAAAGAAAAATTACAAGCTCGCATAACATGTGATAGTGTAATATGACAGGGGTGACCAAGCTTGTTGTGCCACAATGCTAAAGATGAAGAAGCTTGAATATTGTAAAGAAGAGGAGCTCGTGTAGCTGATGAATTGTCGACCCTAAGAGAAACATCGAACCTGTAGAGTCCATTATGTATGTGGCCCTCCAATAGAATCTTCCCTGTCTGAAAATGTCCTTCACAAAATACATAAAAGGGTGAAATTCAAAATACACAGCAGTGTCCTTCGCAAACTGTCCTACAGACATCAAGTTTTTACACACTGTAGGTACATGCAGAACATTCTTGAGATGTAAAACCTTAGAATCAGTCAAGAGTGAAGAATGGCCAACATTTGCAATAGAAACAGACTCACCATTTCCCATGGAAATTTGACTGGTGCCTGTGTAGGGAGAAACATTTTTCAGTTACGTTACATTAGGAGTAACATGATTGGTTGCTCCAGAATCTGGGTACCAAGTCTGAGTAGACACAGATGGAGAGTGAGCTTGAGGGGACACTTGATGTAGAGGAAGACGAGGTTGAGACATTGATCCACAACCATGAGAGTCACACTGAGTAGAGAGCTGATGACAATTGACAGACATTGAATTATCTTGTTCAATACCAGAGAAATTTTCATCAAATCTATAATAACATGTTTGGGCTGTATGCCTAATCTTGCCACACAGTTGACACTATGGTCGAGAATGAGACCATCCTCTACCAAAGCCTCGAGATCTGCCACGTGACCAACCTCTACTATGTCCTTTGTAACCACGCTTGAAATTCTAAGCCAATTGCACTGCTTGGAGCCTCCTAAAACTCTTGAGTAGATGCCGATTAGCTTGTAAAGGAACATTAGTAATAAAGCTAACTGTCAAGCTTCACAGTCAAGAAGTAATTCAGTCAACAAATCAAGAGAGATGAAGGTTGCTCATGCCATAATTCGAATAGACTCATAGCCAGCCAAGATGATACTGACCTGTTCTTGTTCAGTAACTACACTACCAACAGAGGTGAGATTATCATTTAACTGTTTCGCCTTGGACATGTATTCTTTGATAGAAAGATTGGACTTCTTGAGAGAATATAATTGTGCCGCATACTAGATACCTTGAGGTTGGATTTAGCACCAAATCGTCTCTCGATCAACGTCCAAACTTCAAGACTTGTTTTGGCAGACGTGAGATGCATCAAAATCTCATCCGAGACTGTAGATAATAACCAAGAAGCCAAGAACTTATCTTGCTTCTTATAAACCAAGAACGTTGGATTCGACATTAGTTGACCATCAGTCCCAGGTATCAAAGGAGAAGGAGTAGGGATTGTACCAAGAACAAACCCTTCCAGATCATAGCCTTCAAGAATCAGCAAAAGTTGATGCTTCCACAAGAGATAGTTGTTTTCATTGAGTTTAACCGTATCATGTTTGGAGAAATATTGAATTGTGAGAGATGAGAAATCATAGGGGCCTTACGAGTGACCATCGTCCCCGGTGTTAGTCGAGTGACGAGGCGTTTCTACTGGCAATGTATCGGTAACCGTGCAGATGAGAAGAGGAGAAATTTTTTTTATAGTAACACAACCTATGCTCTTGATACCATGTTAACAATAGCAAAGAGATAGAAGAAAGAAATTCCTCATTACTATTAACGTAGAAAGCATGCATTAAAGAGATACAACCACTGTATTTAATACATGAGTGCAGCTGTTAACTAAGGTCTAACTGCCACAACTAACTCTCTTCAATAATAGTCTTTAACTAACAATTAGTTACTCATAACAAATTACAACATTTTCTCAAGAAAAAAAAGGATATATACAATTGTAAAGAGATTATTACCTCTTCTGGATTTATCCGAAGCAAGCCGAGGTAAAGAAAAAGGGAGATTTTGTGGTAGATCTGTTCCCGCCATATTTGATTTCACTTCCTGCTTCTTAGTAAAGAAAATTCAAATTTGAACAAACGAAACGAAGAACTTTTGAAAATTATAACACCACGTTTGGTTCACTATAATGGAATAGGGCTGTAATTGAATAGAGCTGTAATGGAATAGAGTTGTAATGGAATAGAGTTGTAATAAGTAATTTAACTGTTTGGTTGAATGGAATGGAATAGAACTGTAATAGTATTCTTGTGTTTGGTTGAATGAAATGATGTTGTAATAGCATAAAGAAAAGAACTAAAATGACCAGGATACCCTTAGCAGATTTTTTTAAAGTAGATGATTATTGTTATTATTATTAAATTTTAATAAGGTTATTATTAAAATAATTTAATAAAAATAATAAATAATTTAATCATATTATAACATAATTATTATTAAATATAATTTAATAAAAATATAATTTAATAACATGCTTAATATAATTATTATATGAATTAAAAAATCAAAATATATAATACTATAAAATATATATAATCGATTTTATTATTTTTAAACTGTAATATATATATGTCCTAAAATATCATTGCTTGAAACAAATAATTTAATTACTCTACAAAAAATTAAATATTAGAAGTAATTAATTAACTTGAGAATTATATTTCACATCCAAGCATAATATTCATATATTAACAAAAATTACATGATTTCATTAGTTTATATGTCATAAACCATATGTTTTAAAATTTTACAACATCAAAAGTTACAACATTGTAATGGCATTCTATCATATCATTATACCATCCAAATATTACAAACACAAAAGATACCAAAATATAATCAACATAACTTAATTTAATAAATATATATATAATATATATATATAATATAATATAATAACTTAATAAATATCTATTACAAAATCTATTTAATAACAAATATTCTTTTAACATTTGTATCCATTTATATTATCACACTTGTTTTTCTTTAATCTATTTATTATATAAATATCTTTTACTTAATAATAATATATAATTTAATACTTATATAATAAGTAAATATACATGTATTTTACAAATGTATGTATATTAGTATCACACATGTCACCATATGCTCCATACATTTGTCTTAATTTAATTTATTCATCACATAATATCAATTTAATAATAAATACATTAAATATTTACTTAAATAATAAGTAAATGCATACACGTATTACAAATGTATGTACAATAATAAGTAAATTCTTTGGATTCACAAACTCAGAACTCCAAAATTATTTCTGCAAGTTTCAATTTGCAAAATACATTCATATACATGTATAAATAGAAGTAACACAAGATTTATTACAAAAAAGACAAGTTTGACAACAACCTCCAATTTTCTAGCAAACTGTAGACTGAATTTCTCATATAGTTCCCAGAATAGGAGAAAGCAAACTAAGGTAAGTGGATGACATAACACTCAATGTGATTAGAGTTACAAATAGAAGAATCACTGGAACTAGTAAATTCGGTTGCCAAAATTCTCAAAGAAGACAAAATTAGTATTTATCGCTTAATTACCTAAAAATGTAAAGACGCTTCAAGAGCAACAACTAAGTATGACTTCCTGTCCCTGTGGTCCATACAAAGAAAAGCTCTCCATGGCCTTCTTTCCTAAAGAGAACAAGTAATGTCGAAATGAGAATGAATAGAAGCATTAGAAAAGCAACTAAAAGGGAGTGTAGTTTAGATTCAGCAAGTTTCTCTCCACCAAATTATGTAGTTCCAACAAACATAAGACTTGCTATTCTAGCAAGCCAAGAGGATATCCGAACATCAATAGGAACAAGGGTGAAAATACATGGACAAAGTTAAAGATAGAATTTTGTCCTACTAGTTCACGTAACTTCAACTAATCCCATACATATATCTTAACCCAAAGATTTCGCATGAGTAAATTTCAGCCTAAAAGGAACATGAGATGAGTTTAAGATGAATTCAACATATCCTACTTAAAATTATAACAAACCATAAAAACATTAAAAGCTTTTCCAAAACAAAATAAATTTCATATCATGTAAAATGGAAACGACTTGAGATGCAAAGGAGGTGGACTCTATATTGTTGCAAACAATAGTTTCTAACAAGAAAATGTTACTAACAAAGCCAACAAGATCTTAGTAACAGGATGCCAGAGATTGTTCCTCACATTTTATGTGTTACAAGAAGTTAAGCATTAGGATAATGATGATAAGTAGTATTACCAAGATTGACAACTATGATCATCAGATTAACAACAGAAAAAAAAAAGAGGAATTTTAGATGTCACTATATGGTCTCGTATTAACTCCTTTAGTTTCACAAAGTTTCAGCAGTAGGTAAAATCTTGCTTTGTTGTTAGTAGACTAGTACTAGTCTAGGAATCAATTCAAGCGCTTCCACGAGAATGACTGCAAGGTATGCCACAATTAGCCATAAAACCTATTTGTGAAAGGTTAAACATGAACGGTCCAATAGATAAATAAGAGGAGCTATATTGTTTTGCACAAAACAACACAGAAAGCATGCAATGTACCTCGTAGATATTTAAAAATAAAAACACAACCTACCATCAGCGGTTAACGTTTAGGACTAAAACTCTCAAGCAACAGAATATTCAATAATTTACATTTGCAACAAAAATAGGGACATCCATTACGACAATCAGCTTAAACAAACAAGCATGATTACCTTAACTATATCAAATACCAACACCAAAATCATACCTTTCCCAATACAAGTCCACGCTTATACAATAGTCACCGCAATAACATGGTTAAAGCAACGATAACAGAATTCCGTAATGTCATTCAATCAGGCTTTAGCTTGTACAATAGTCACCGCAATAACATGGTTACTGAAATTTATCCATTATGAAGATATAAGCAAAAATATAAGTATGATGCAAAATTCATAAACTAATCCAAATCATTCTAAATTCATGCACTTCACAAATAACATTGCAGCGCCTCGGACATATATTAGTTTACTATATTCTCTAGACTTTGTCCCAAGTTCTTAATCACAAAATATTCTTAGTAGCTTCATATCTTTCTAATTCATATATGATGCATAAGAAAATGGGCTCAAAAGGAAGAATCAGAACTACAAAAAGAAAATAAGAATAAGACGAGTGAAGCTTCATTTACGCTAATCGAGCAACTACCACTCGTGAAAGACATGTTTAAGAGTCAAAAGTGGGCGGATGTTGGTTATCAACTTCTATGTCATTCTCATCACTGCCGCCAACATTTTGCTCTTCGATTTCTTGGATAGTTGGCATCATTCAAACTTAAATGTCATGTTTATGTAAGATTGAAAACTAAGAATACAGTTTCTAGAGATGGAATAGACAATAAATGAAGAACGATTGCATGAATGAAGAAGAAGCACAAGTCCCAGATACCAATAGAGGAACATCTATAATTTCAAATAGAATCACAGGATGAAGATGCTGGGCATATGATAATGAAACAAGGAAGTAGAATTGAAATTGCAAGTTATTTGGCAAAGGCACTAGATCGATTTCCATATTTCAACAAATCAAGAAGAATCCAACTTTGGAGAAAATGAAACCATCTTAAACAAAGTTCTCCGTCAATTACCAACTTCTCTGTGATCTCCAAAATCATACCAACGCCACAATTTCATAGACATAACTCAAGTCCTCATAAAAACTAATAATGAAGCCCATAAATTAAAAATAAAAATAAATAAACTAACCAAGAAAAAGCGAGGAAACTTGACAAAGGTGCCTTGGGCCATAAGCCAAGGAAACAAAGAAATATATCGAGACCCATAACAAATTTTGACAATCAAAGATGACCATGAGAAGAGCTATGAAGTTTTAGACAAGAAAAGTTATGAAGTTATGAGGAAGGAGAAATAGAAAACAGGTAAAAAAAGAAAACGTACCGGAGACGAAGATGAAGGGCGAATGTGCTGTTGATTTGGGAAAAAATGTTGGAAGAAATCTGGAGCAAGGGAGAAGAAAGCAGGCTATTTTGGGTGGAAGATATCTGGAGCAAGGGAGAAGAAAGCAGGCTATTTTTGGGATAAATTTTACTACAAATGTGTTGAATAGCAATTCAGCGCTCCCACCCAGGAATACCTATTACAGCATATGAGAGAATATGAAGGTAATAGCAAAACTGTGGAATCAAGTAAACGGTGAACCAAATGGTGTAATAGCAAAAAATTACTATAGCACGCAGAATTGGGCAGGAATGAAATGTCTATTCATGCCAATCAAACATGGTGTAAGATCGTGGTGTGCATCTCTTACGCCTAAGTTGGGAGAAAATTACACTCAGCCCACTGTAGAAGGTTGGGCCTAAGCCTTAAATCCATTGTATTTTTTTAGGAAAAATCCTTTGTATACTTTAATACAAAAATGTTTATGGGTCGAAATAAGATTCAAAAAAATTTTAAGTTGAAGTTCATTTTTAAGTCAGTTTTTAAAAAATTGGTTTTATTATTTAAAATTCATAAAATATTTAGAATATATTTTTAAATATATTATATTTTTTATTATTTAAATTAAATTCAGAATGTGCAATTTATTTTTATCTAAACTCTGTTTTAATCATGTCGAGCCTACCAAGCCGAGTAGACTACTTGGTTTTTGAATATATCTACTCAGTTGAAACTAGTGGATGCCATTGCTGTAAGTGTTTACGTAAGGTCAAATTTCAGCTTGAATAAACATTTTTTCTCTATCAAAACCTATTTATTTTTAAAATGTATTAAAATAGTTTATATTTTTATAATTAAATTTAAATAATAATTCACCTCATATTAATAAAAATATATAAAATTTTAGTTTTTTAACTTTAAGTTAATTTATCCAACTTAAATTTAAATTTAAAATAAAAATTATTTAAATCTAATTATAAAATATTATGATAAAAATATTTTAATATTTATAATATATATAAAATAATTATTTGGTAAATTGGTGATGGAAAGTTTAAACTTCACAACTAAGGTTGAGATTTTGTCATCGTCCTTAAATATTTGATACATTTGCAAGTGGAGTTTTAGACTCTACAAGCGAGTTAGGGTTGACAAGTGTCCTATAAAAGTATATTAAAATATTAAAATACATATATTTAAAAAAAAAAGACACATACAATCTTTTAAAGCTGTTTATAGAATAAAAAAATACATTATTAGTGTACCAAATATTAACCTACAAATAAAACATATGATAAAATCTCAATCTCGCTCTTGAAATAAAACTTTATAGACTTATATACCAAATAATTACCCATATTTAAATAATTAAAATGGATCAACAATCTAAGCCAAGTCAAATTCAAATATAAGCTTAATTGTTTTTTTAAAAGGTAAATTACATTCAAAGTTACTAACTTATGAATAAGCTTACATTTTGGTCACTCAACTTCAGAAAGTTACAATATGATCAATGATTTATTCGAAACTTTTTATTTAAGTCACTGGGCTGTTAAAATCATTGTTGTATGACCTTCTTTGTTCACATCGCCTACACTAATCAAAAGCTCTCATTTCTTTTCTCAACTGCAATTTAGTTTTTTTTAGGAAACATATAACAGACCGAATTTGACCCTAATCGGAACGGTGGTTTCGGGACCACGAATCTGAGTCTGAGAAATATTTTTATATTATATTTTGTGTTTATTATATGTGAATTGATGTGTGTGAAAGTTTCGTAGAAAAATTTAATTGTTTGAGTGTTTAATTTAACAAAAAGGATTAAGTTGCTAAGGTGACAAAAGTAGTGAGCAAGAAATTAGAAGGGTAAAGTGAATTGTTTATTAAACTTAAGGATTTGCATGTCAAATTTCCACTTTCCATGTTAGTGGACGGTAATGATTAAGGAAGGAGATTATTTTGTATTTTTATAATGTGAATAATATATTTTATGATAATAAAATATGTATTATATGGTTTTAACTAAATAAAGATTAAAAAAAAAGGAAGAAAAAGTGTTCATCTTCTACTCTTCATTGCCGAAACATTAAGGAAGGGGAAGGGGAAGGATTTTCACCATTTCTAGCCATTTCATGTTCTAATTAGGTGAGTGTTCAAGTTTATTTCTTGATGATTTTTGTAAATTGAGGTAGTCATCTTACAAATTAGCTAACCCATGATCGAATTTTTTTTGCTATAGATATGCCTTTCGAAAGTTGCCATGAAAATGATTTTTCTTGTGTTTGAGTGTTTTAAGTTAAATAAGCTATATGTATGTTAGATTATTAAGTTTCTTTACAATCTTTAATAGAGGTTAACTCAATTAAGAATTTGTGAGAAGAGGAACTCATGGATGAACTAAGTAGCATGAATAATGAAAGAAATGTGATGATAGCGATATCATCAACATTCGACTTTGGCTTGATGTGGTGGAAAATTTTGGTAATTAGTGTTTGGAGTCTTAAAGACTTACTTGTAAACGGTATTTAATTATTGTGTTAAAATGCAATTTGACGCTTTGTATAGATGTAATAAATGAAGGAGAAAATTCGGTTCTTAGGTTTCTAATTTAAATTATGTGTATTATTGAGTTTGAGCAAATAGATAGAATGAATGTGAATAAAATTTATTTGACATTTCATAGATCGGGAACAAAAGAGAAAGAACTAGATCGGGGAAAGGCTAAGGTGAACGAATAGCGGAAATTTCAAATCTATCGACTTCTAAGGTAAGTTCTTAAGCAAATATTTATTTAATGGATAATTATGAATATGTTTAATGATGATAAATTGAAAATTTTGAGTATAAAATTTTGGGATAGTCGAATGTTCAATTATGGAATTGGGTTGAATATATATTTTGTAAATGTGATATAAAATAGTGTATTTGATATGATATGTGAAAGCAATGTGAGGTATATGATGTGATGATGATAGTAACATGTAAAATGTGTATCGAAAGATTAAGCATGTGACTATTTCTGACTCTGTGCCTAGCGTGCTTTATGCCATTGACCTATTTAGAGCTCGTGCCTCTTGTGCTTTGTGCTTAGTGACCTATTTCGGCTCTGTGCCTAGCGGTGCTTTGTGCCATTGACCTATTTCAGCTCTGTGCCTAGCAGGTGCTTTGTGCCTGACCTATTTCGGCTTTGATGCCTAGCAGGCTTAATGCTTGTATATGTCGAGCTTAATGACAAAGTTATATATTTATAAACCAATGACTCGTGATTTATATGTGATAAAAAATGAATTTACATTAGGAACTAATGGCTCGGGTAAGTATAAACTTTTGTGCTTGCTATAAGTAAGGTAAGTAGCGTATTATGATTTCAATTAAGTATGTTAAAATATGGTTGTGATTCAAAATGGATTTTATTGAAAGCTATTAAGCTTATCGTTGTTGTGTGAAAACATGTTGTATTATAAGAAGAGATTTAAATAAGCTATAAGTATAAATGTGAATGTGAAAGATTTGGATGTGTTTCTAATGATGCATAAATGAGTTTATGTGATGGATATAAATGTACTTATTTGAGTTGGAATTTGCTAATGTTTATAACATATTTGTATATCATTTGGATTTTAGTGAATTACATGTGTTATATGGATAAGGTACAAATGCTTAAGATAATGATTTAATTGTATTCGGCAAGAGTTGTTTCATATGATGAATTCTTTGTTTTTAATGGTATATGCATAATGAGATTCAAGTTATAATATTTGAATATTTTATTAATGAAAGTAAAATTTGCTTGAGACTTACTAAGCTTTTGAGCTTACCTTGTATGCATTCGTTGTTGGTTTTATAGATTTTGGACTTGGTCATTGCTCATCGGATCGTTGGGAAGTCAACCATACTATCACTTATTTTGGTATATTCAAGCTAGTTATTTTTGAAACAAAGGCATGTATAGGCTAGTTTAGTGTGTGAATGATGTTTTATCTATATTCATAATATAGCCATGTGAAAATGGCTTGAATACGATGTAAGTTTGGTGTATATATATATATATATGTATATGTATATATGTAAATTCGGTATGCTATGAATTCTTTTGGTAACTATGTTAAAAGACATATGTGTAATGCTTTGGGTTGTTAGTTAGTATTTATATATATATATTCGAGTTATAAATGGAACTTAGGATATGCTCACATAGTGTATTAATATTGAGAATTGCATGTACATTAAAGAAATGAGTAGGTATGATTGGTTGATTTTATATATATATTGACGTGATGTGTGAACTTGTGAAGATAAGTATATATATATTTGTTGTTTGATAGTTGCTAGTAGTTGAGCATTCATGTTATACACTATTACAATTTAATTTATCTTCTTTGTGGTTTTTGATAATCTTGTATTCATTATGATTATTAAACCATACATCGTTGCATACATAGATAATAAGAAAAGTGTTTATGTTTTTTGTAAGTAATACCTTGTGACCCTAATCCGGCGACGAATATGAGTTGGGGTGTTACATTTTATTGGTATCAGAGCTTACGGTTTAGTCAATTCTAGAACTACTGTAGTGCGTAAGAGTCTAGCTATACATGCCTTTGAATTGTATATACGATAGTGTGGTGACTTCTGACAATTTCAATTGTATTTTATATAGTAAATGGATTTCGATCCTGATAGAGCCGTAGCTGATGATGTAGAGAGCGTCGCGCCTGGTCTCTCATGTGGATCAGCGCCATTAGACTCTCGACCAGTTTCGGGTACCCATGAGGGGGAAGCTAAACAAGCCTTCTACCAAATGATGAATGAGTGGTTTACTCAGTTTATTCAGACTAACCCGGCTGTACAACAACCTCCACCTCCAAATAATCTAACTCCGGTGCCTTCAGCACCCCCGATGATAGATCCGATGAGATCTAGTAGGCCCCCCGTTGATAAAATCAGGAAATATAGGGCCGAAGAATTCAAAGCGAATGATGATGATGATGCCGAACGAGCCGAGATGTGGCTTGACAACACTATTCGGTGCTTGATGAATTATCCTGTATCTAAGAATGCTTGAAATGTGCTATATCATTACTCGGGACACCGCATATCACCGTGGAATACACTAGTATCGTGGTCCCAAAAGAAAAAGTGACTTGGGACTTCTTTTAGATCGAGTTCAAGAAAAATACATTAGTCAAAGATTCATCGATCAAAATGAAAAGAATTTCTTGAACTGAAACAGGGACGAATGACCGTGGCAGAATATGAACGGAAATTTATCAGACTCAGCAGATATGCTAGAGAGTGTGTTTCTACTGAGGTTATTATGTGCAAAAGATTTGAAGACGGTCTGAATGAAGATATAAAGTTACTGGTCGGCATTCTTGAAATCAAAGAGTTTGTGGTACTAGTCGAGCGGGCTTGTAAAGCTGAAGAACTCAGAAAGGAGAAAAGAAAAGCTGAAATAGAAGCTAGAGACACTCGTAAGAGATCAACGAGTAAGACTTACCATTCAGTGCCTAAGAAATTCAAAGATGACTCCAACTGACATAAAGCTACTTCAGACTTACCTAGACGTGATCGACCTCCAGTGAGTTATCGAGCCACTTCGATGGCTAGTGTTGGTAATGTTCCACAGAACCGGGCTGAGTGTAAACATTGTGGGAAATGGCATTCTGGAAGTTGCAGGGTTCGTGATCGGTCCTACATTAAATGTGGATCGTCGGACCATTTTATTCGTGAGTGCCCGATGTTAGCCGAACAGAATACGGCTCAGAACACTAGACCGAGTAGCACGCCAGCATGGGGCAGACCACCCAAACATTCAAGCAATGTAAGTGGCAGTCAGAAAGGGACAAAAGACACTGTAGTTCGATCAGAGGTCCGAGCACCAGCTACAGCTTATGCTGTACGAGCCAAAGAGGATGCTTTTTCCCCAGATGTTATTACCGATACTTTCATACTTTATGATACTACTGTGATCGCGTTGATTGATCCTGGTTTAACTCATTCATATGTGTGTGAAACCTTAGTATCCAGTAAGACTTTACCTGTTGAGTCTACTGAGTTTGCGATCCGTGTGTCCAGTCTTTTGGGTCGGTGTGTAATGGTTAATAAAGTATGTAAAGGTTGCCTATTGATGATTCGGGATTCTTGCTTCCCAGCTGATCTGATGTTATTGCCTTTTGACGAGTTTGATATAATTTTGGGAATGGACTGGCTAACTTTGTATGATGCAGTGGTGAATTGTAGAAAAAAGATTATTGATTTGAGATGCCAAAACGGTGAGATCATCAGGGTTGAAACAATGATTTGAGTGGGTTGCCTACTATAATAACCTCGATGTTAGCCCAGAGGTATGTGAAAAGAGGATGCGAAGCTTATTTGGCGTATGTGCTAGATAATAGAGTAGCCAAAAAATAAATTGAATCTATACCGGTTGTGTGAATACCGGATGTGTTTCAAGAATTACCGGGTTTACCAGCAAAGACAAGAGATTGAGTTTGGTATTGAATTAGTATCGAGCGACTCGATCTCGATAGCTCCGTGTCGGATGGAACCTCTTGAGTTAAAAGAGTTGAAAGCACGCAAGAGTTAGCAGACGGGGGTTTTGTACGTAGAGAAGTTTCTCTCCTTGGGTGCACCGTTCTTTTTGTGAAAAGAAAGATGGAATGATGCGAATGTGTATTGATTATCTAAATCTAATAAAGTAACTATAAAGAATAAGTATCTGCTACCACGGATTGATGATTTGTTTGATCGGTTGAAATGGGCTTGATATTTTGAAGATAGATATGAGATCGGGTTATTATCGGTTGCAGTCGAGAGACACAGATGTGCCAAAGATCGCATTACGACGAGGTACGACATTTTGAGTTTCGGTTATGCCTTTTGGACTCACTAATGCACCTACTATTTTTATGGATCTAATGAATCGGGTTCGGACGCTTTTGGATCGGTTTGTAGTAGTTTTTATTGATGATATCTTGGTCTACTCCAAAATAAAACCGAGCATGCCGAGCATTTGAGATTAGTGCTACAAACTTTGCGAGATCAAAAACTGTATGCAAAGTTTAGTAAATGTGAATTCTGGATGAATGAAGTCAGCTTCTTGGGTCATGTTGTTTGACCTCGTATATTGGGTGGATCCAAACAAAATAGCGGCTATACTCGATTGGAAAGCACCAAAGAATGTTTAGAGATTTGAAGCTTCTTAGGTCTTGTGGGATACTACGACGGTTTGTAAAGGTTTTTCGTGATAGCTACACCTTTGACAAAGCTATTATAGAAAGATGTCAAGTTTGAGTGGTCGAAAAAGTGTCAGAAAAGTTTCGAGCAGCTGAAAGCCCTTTTGACCGAAGCTCCAGTGTTAGCTCAGCCTGAACCGGGTAAAGAATTTGTCATTTTTAGTGATGCTTCTTTGAATGGATTGGGTTGTGTTTGATGCGAGAAGGCAAAGTTATAGCCTACGCTTGAGGCAATTGAAGCCGCATGAAAGAAATTATCCGACTCACGATCTGGAATTAGCGACCATTATTTTCGCATTGAAAATTTGGCGTCATTATTTATTCGACGAGAAATGTCACGTTTATTCGGATCATAAAAGCCTAAAGTATTTGATGACTCAGAAAGATCTGAACTTGAGACAACGCAGATGGTTGGAACTATTGAAAGACTATGAATTGGTGATTGACTACCATCCGGGGAAATCTAACATTGTTGCAGATGCGTTAAGTCAAAAATCATTGTTTGCTCTTCGTACGATAAACGCACAGATGGTTATGTCTGGTGATGGCTCGATCATAGCCGAGTTACAAGCAAGACCGATATTTATTCAACAAATTTGTGATGCACAGAAAGTTGACAAGGATTTGATTGCTAGGCGAATTTAGTGTGAAAAAAATGCGGAATCGGAGTTTCAAATTGATGCAAATAACAGTTTTCAATCTAGTATCAAAATGGTGCCCTATGAAGCTTTGTACGGGCGAAAGTGTCGAACACCATTATACTGGACTGAGCTCAGCGAGAACAAGATACACGGGGTTGATTTGATTAAAGAGACTGAACAGAAAGTGGCTGTGATCAGAGATAATTTGAAAGCTGCCTCGGATAGACAAAAGTCTTATGCTGATTTGAAGCGTAATAATGTTGAATTTCAAGTCAGAGATCGAGTGTTTTTGAAAGTTTCCCCGTGGAAGAAGGTACTCCGATTTGGTAGAAAAGGCAAATTGAGTCTGAGGTTCATCGGACCGTACGAGATCATCGAACGTATTAGGCCTGTTGCTTATAGATTGAAGTTGCCCTCTGAATTGGAAAAGATACACAATGTATTTCACGTTTTGATGCTTCGTAGATATAGATCAGATCCGTCACATGTGATCACCCCGTCAGAGATTGAAATCCGATCTGATATGACGTATGAGGAAGAACAGATCCGTATTTTAGCTCGGGAAATGAAAGAGTTAAGAAATAAGAAAATTCCGTTAGTGAAAGTGTTATGGAACAGAACGGAGTTGAAGAGGCTACGTGGGAGCCCGAGGACTCATTGAGGCAACAATATCCAACTTTGTTTAACGGTAAGATTTTCGAGGACGAAAATCCTTAAGGGGGGAGAGTTGTAATGCATCGAATTTGACCCTAATCGAACGGTGGTTTCGGACCACGAATCCGAAGTCCGAGAAATATTTTATATTATATTTTGTGTTTATTATATGTGAATTGATGTGTGAAAGTTTCAGAGAAAAATTTAATTGTTTGAGTGTTTAATTTAACAAAAAGGATTAAGTTGCTAAGGTGACAAAAGTAGTGAGCAAGATATTAGAAGGGTAAAGTGAATTGTTTATTAAACTTAAGGATTTGCATGTCAAATTTCCACTTTCCATGTTAGTGAATGGTAATGATTAAGGAAGGAGATTATTTTGTATTTTTATAATGTGAATAATATATTTTATGATAATAAAATATGTATTATATGGTTTTAACTAAATAAAGATTAAAAAAAGAAGAAAAAGTGTTCATCTTCTACTCTTCATTGTCAAACTTTAAGGAAGGGAAGGGAAGGATTTTCACCATTTATAGCCATTTCATGTTCTAATTAGGTGAGTGTTCAAGTTTATTTCTTGATGATTTTGTAAATTGAGGTAGTCATCTTACAAATTAGCTAACCCATGACCAAATTTTTTTGCTATAGATATGCCTTTCAAAGTTGCCATGAAAATGATTTTTCTTGTGTTTGAGTGTTTTAAGTTAAATAAGCTATATGTATGTTAGATTATTAAGTTTCTTTACAATCTTTAATAGAGGTTAACTCAATTAAGAATTTGTGAGAAGAGGAACTCATGGATGAACTAAGTAGCATGAATAATGAAAGAAATGTGATAATAGTAGTATCATGAACATTCGGCTTTGGCTTGATGTGGTGGAAAATTTTGGTAATTAGTGTTTGGAGTCTTAAAGACTTACTTGTAAACGGTATTTAATTATTGTGTTAAAAATGCAATTTGACGTTTTGTATAGATGTAATAAATGAAGGAGAAAATTCAGTTCTTAGGTTTCTAATTTAAATTATGTGTATTATTGAGTTTGAGCAAATAGATAGAATGAATGTGAATAAAATTTATTTGACATTTCATAGATCGGGAACAAAAAGAGAAAGAACTAGATCGGGAAAGGCTAAGGTGAGCGAATAGCGAGAAATTTCAAATCTATCGACTTCTAAGGTAAGTTCTTAAGCAAATATTTATTTAATGGATAATTATGAATATGTTAAATGATGATAAATTGAAAATTTTGAGTATAAAATTTTGGGATAGTCGAATGTTCAAGTATGGAATTGGGTTGAATATATATTTTGTAAATGTGATATAAAATAGTGTATTTGATATGATATGTGAAAGCAATGTGAGGTATATGATGTGATGATGATAGTAACATGTAAAATGTGTATCGAAAGATTAAGCATGTGACTATTTCTGCTCTGTGCTCTAGCGTGCTTTGTGCCGTTGACCTATTTCAGCTCTGTGCCTAGCGTGCTTTGTCTTAGTGACCTATTTCGCTCTGTGCCTAAAGTGTGCTTTGTGCTTGGGTGACCTATTTCGTGCTCTGTGCCTAGCAGTGCTTTGTGCTTATTGACCTATTTCGGGCTTTGATGCCTAGCAGTGCTTAATGCTTAGTGTATATGTCGAGCTTAATGACAGTGTTATATATTTATAAACCAATGACTCGTGATTTATATGTGATAAAAAATGAATTTCATTAGGAACTAATGGCTCGTAAGTATAAACTTTTGTGCTTGCTATAAGTAAGGTAAGTAGCGTATTATGATTTCAATTAAGTATGTTAAAATATGGTTGTGATTCAAAATGGATTTTATTGAAAGCTATTAAGCTTATCGTTGTTGTGTGAAAACATGTTGTATTATAAGAAGAGATTTAAATAAGCTATAAGTATAAATGTGAATGTGAAAGATTTGGATGTGTTTCTAATGATGCATAGATGAGTTTATGTGATGGATATAAATGTGTACTTATTTGAGTTGGAATTTGCTAATGTTTATAACATATTTGTATATCATTTGGATTTTAGTGAATTACATGTGTTATATGGATAAGGTACAAATGCTTAAGATAATGATTTAATTGTATTCTTGCAAGAGTTGTTTCATATGATGAATTCTTTGTTTTAATGGTATATGCATAATGAGATTCAAGTTATAATATTTGAATATTTTATTAATGAAAGTAAAATTTGCTTGAGACTTACTAAGCTTTTGAGCTTACCTTGTATGCATTCGTTGTTGGTTTTATAGATTTTGGACTTGGTCACGGCTCATCGGATCGTTGGGAAGTCAACCATACTATCACTTATTTCGTATATTCAAGCTAGTTATTTTTGAAACAAAGGCATGTATAGGCTAGTTTAGTGTGTGAATGATGTTTTATCTATATTCATAATATAGCCATGCGAAAATGGCTTGAATACGATGTAAGTTTGGTATATATATGTATATGTATATATGTAAATTCGTATGCTATGAATTCTTTTGGTAACTATGTTAAAAGGCATATGTGTAATGCTTTGGGTTGTTAGTTAGTATTTATATATATATATTCAGTTATAAATGGAACTTAGGATATGCTCAATCATAGTGTATTAATATTGAGAATTGCATGTACATTAAAGAAATGAATAGGTATGATTGGTTGATTTTATATATATATTGACGTGATGTGAACTTGTGAAGATAAGTATATATATATTTGTTGTTTGATAGTTGCTAGTAGTTGAGCATTCATGTTATACACTATTACAATTTAATTTATCTTCTTTGTGGTTTTTGATAATACTCAGTATTCATTATGATTATTAAACCATACATCGTTGCATACATAGATAATAAGAAAAGTGTTTATGTTCTTTGTAAGTAATACCTTGTGACCCTAATCCGCGATGGATATGAGTTGGGGTGTTACAAAACAACTTTGAATGTTACAAATCATGAACCAAAATCCAAACAGCTTTCTTCTCCAATCTCTAACATCGACCACCGATCGACTTGGATCTGAAGTATGTTCTTCTACTTATTGATGGATACTGATCCATCATATCGATTGTCAAATCGCCCAAGTGTCTTAAATAAAACTTTCGAATAATTCAATGACTACCATTTTGTAAATTTTTAAAATTATATGATCAAAATTTAAATTTACTAATAGTTTAGTGACCTTGAATATAGTTTACCTTTTTTAAAAACCAAACACTGATTCCAACATTAAAATCAATCAATGATTCAACCAATGAATAAGGCTAACTAAATTGATTAATTTATGATTGGCATCAAGTTGACTGGGTTATACCATACCTAAGACGTGTGTGAAAATAAATCTTATGTGAAAAAATTAAATAAAATAACAATAAGGCTTTGGTTAAAATCACAAAATGAAGAATTTGGTATGCTTCATCCTTTAGGTTCAAACTTTGTTATTTGTATATTTATTCGGGATTTGAATTGTTTTTTTATAAAATTTATATAAATGTATGAAAAGACAAAAGCACCCTACAATATTGATTAATTGTTTAAATTTTGAAAATTTTGCTTTTATAATCATATTCGTATTAAGTTGACTTAAAGAAGTACTCTACTCTGAACTAGTGGCTAAGCCACAATATAGATAACTTTAAATCTGGCACTTTGACATATTCTGAATTGGTAGCTAAGCTACGACTCAAACGCGTGTCGATGTATACACTATATGGTGTGTAGGGTTAGATGGGCATTGAACTCCCTTAATGGTGTGTTGGAATGGCCGAAGATGGTGTGTAGAGGTTGGGGGTAGGAAAACTTGCATATGAAATTGATTTGCTCTGTAAATAAAACCAAACTGCTTCTGCTTTTGTAACAAAACTGCTCCGTATCTGAACTAGAGTGACTTCTGTTGCTTATTTGAATCTCGGGATTTGAGAATAATCTTTCAATTGTATTTCATTTGGTTGAATTTCTTTTATGCTATGAGTTCATAAGTCGCTCTGTTATTGATTGGATTCTAGGTGGTTTTCAAACTTGAACGGGTCGGCGCCGCGGGAGCTCAGTCAAGCTTTTATCATTTTTCTAAATACTACTATTAGGAAATTTCATTTTCTAAGATATTATGAAGTTTGGAAAGATTTTATATTTAGTTCATTGCTGTGGTTGGATGTTATGTAGGAAATGGTTCATTCTGACTGCGTTATAATGTGGTGTTCTTAGTATCATTGATGTAACTCTCTAGACTTGGTCTGGACATCTAGGCCGAGTTTAGGTGTTACATTTAGAGAGAGAGCAACAACAAAAAAAAAAAAAAGAAGGAAAAGGAAATGGAAAAGAATGTGAAACGAAAAACCTCCTCTTTCAAATTTTGAAAGTAAATCTTTAAAATTAAAAAGCAAAACCAAAATAAATTAATTCATTAAAACACATGATGACTCTGTAACACCCCAAACCCGCCCAAACACCACGATCGGATCGGTATGTCACTAAGGAAATTTTTGTAAAACAAATCGTGTTGTCGAAAAGCCCAAATGTAATTTATATAAAATATGCCTTTATGAATAAAACCCAAACTTAATTACATGCCTTAGTTTAATTAAAATAAATGTTTGAATAACTAAAATAATTTATCCCATAATAAAACAAGATATAAACTAGTGGCCCATGGCCTTATTACAACGAGGTTTAAAATCCATTAAATAAAACATAATATAAAAATAATTAACTTGAGTCTTTTTGCCGGATCCACATATTCTTTTGCATGGCCACCTTGCGCTTCTCTCCAGCCCGGTCCGATGCACTAAATGCTACCTGAAATGTTAATTTAATAGGTTGAGTTGCGAGACTCAGTGTGCAACCCTCATGCACCATTAGATTTGGGCCTTAACTCCATAAAATAGAATAAACAGTTTAATATACATAATAATAATTAATATGCAAGCCCAACCCATTTGCTTAGGTTTCCATCTGCTACACACCCCCGTACCAACCGTTCACACCATTGGGGATTTCTACAATCAACCCACACCGCTACACGCCAAGATGGCAGTCATGCTGCTCATCAACATATCATGGCCGAAGCCCTTATAACAGATCACGACAAAAGCCGCTACAACATATAACATATCACGGTAAAAACCGCTACACATATAACGTATAACTTCCTCCTTTCATCAAACCCACCCTATGCAATCACAAAAATCAATACACTTATAACATATAATCAAAATATTCACTGACCTGGTGATTCGCTTTTACCCTCTTTGGGCTTCCATCTTTATACCAGGATTTTGACATTTATCACAACATATAATACTTATAAACAAGTATTTAACAGACAGATCTAAATGGTGGGGAAGTATTACACACCTGATATCGCGAAATCCAATATTCTTAGTCGATGTCCTTGATATCCGGATCTATTATACTCAATTTATAACTTTGCTTAAAAGCCGAAAAACTATGAAAATATGCCCTCTCCTATATTTGGCCATGGTTAGTATTCTACCTGATTTTATATATAAAAATAAACAAATCCTCTTACCTTGAAATCCCGAAAGTAACACGATTCTATAACTTAGAGATCTATGCGATTGGCCTCTTTCTTCAAATCCTTAATCTTTGAAAAAAGTGTAAAATAAGAGATTAGTTTCTAATACCCACTCATTAAGGACTTTGAAAAGCCGAAAGAACATTGAAATCCCAAAATCAACACTTACCTATTGTTTCCTTTAGATTTCGGCACAAGCAGACTCCATTAAAGAGGATTCGCAACCACAAGAGATGAGATCTAGCGATTTTGGCTTTTATGAAAATCCCGAAAAAGATGAACTGATGCATTTTTGGGTTTTAGAAAAACTGGGTGAAGTGTTTCGGCTTAGAAGGAAAGTGAAAAGAAAGTGGAGAGAAAGAATACTTAGGGGTTTCGGCTTTCAGAAGAAATCAAAAGAAAAGAGATTACTAAGAAGAACTGAGATTTTCAGCACAGAAGATGAGAGAAGAGAATGGGGTTCAAAATGCTAGAATTGAAGAGGTACCCCCTATTTATAGGGAATTTCGGCACCCCCTCCAGGAGATGGAATTTCGGCCGACTCTGTACTCAGAAGATAACTCCTATTTTTTCTCCTCTATCCTTCTATCCCTTATCCCTATCAAAACACTCATCCATAAGAGGCCACATTTGCACCAACTCTCCCTTTATTTTATTAGCTTGTTATCCTCATTAATTAAACAAAAATAATCCTTAAATTATAGCCTTGTGCCGTCCCCCTTAGCTCACCTTGGTCGCCAAATTTTGACCCAATTTTTAGGCCCAATGAACCTCAAATTAACATATTAAACATAACATTACACACAATGCACAAGCCCATTAATACCTTACCATAACATTCTAAGTGCTACATGCATCTCAAAAATTTTAAACGTTCCCATTCTCAAGGCCTATTGGGCCCAATTCTACTAGGCCCAATTTTAGGATGTTACAAATCTACCCTCCTTAAAGAAATTTTGTCCTCGAAATTTTCGACTAACTAGTAATCGTACTACCCAAGTCTCATCACTATGCTTTCGCTGTGCACTCTAATTCCAAAGCCAAATAAACACTTAGTATACTATGGTAGGATACGCACCATTATTCACTTCTGGAGCGTCTTCGTCCCCTTGTACTAATACTACCGATTCGCGTTTATCTGATTAAGAATTTTATGAATTATTAGTTTTCTTCCACTGATTAACCACGAACAATATTATGAATAATAGTTTTAAAAGTAGTTCTTTCAAATTCAAACCTATCTACAGGTTTCAGTCTTCTTAAT
The DNA here is from genome assembly GCA_025506655.1 of Gossypium rotundifolium. Taxonomy (NCBI): domain Eukaryota; kingdom Viridiplantae; phylum Streptophyta; class Magnoliopsida; order Malvales; family Malvaceae; genus Gossypium; species Gossypium rotundifolium. Next base: position 17,184,084 of record CP106730.1, read on the forward strand.
TCTAGGAACCATGCACATTCAACATCCATACACACCAACATACAAATAGCATCCATCACCTAAGGGTATTTCCGTCATTTCACTACCCAGGGGTATTTTTGTAATTTTAACCTACAAGGGTATTTTCATAATTTTCCAAAATATGGTTCCAGGTGATTTTATGAAATAAGGGTATTTTGGTAATTTTCAATTCGGGGGTATTTCGGTAATTTTTCATATCGAGGGTATTTCGGTAATTTTTCATACCGAAGGTATTTCGGTAATTTTACAAGTCAGGGGTAATTTGGTCAATTTGCAAATCAGGGGTATTTTGGTCATTTTTCAAATCGGGAAATTTTTACGAATCAAGGGTACTTTAGTGATTTCAAAACCAAGGTTTACTTTAGGGTTGTACAAAACAAGGTGGTTGGTCCCTTTCGGGTTTTAGTTATAGGTTTTGGCCTGTCAACACGTCCTCATGGTTAGGGTGAACAGTCACTACGCACTAGGTAGGATTCCAGTGAAGAGGAGGTGAGTCACTAGGACTGCTTAAATGCCAAGCTCTCCTCAGATCCACTCCTAGACATGCGTATAGCCATTACCACACCTAACATGGCTTAAGGTGAACAGTCACCACGCACTAGGTAGGATTCCAGTGAAGAGGAGGTGAGTCACTAGGACTACTTAAATACCAAGCTCTCACCGTATCCATTCCTAGACATGCGTGTGCCTGTTGCCACACCTTAAGTCGTTGATCGCCTCACGTGGATTTTTTGGATAATTTAAGTCTTATGTAATTTAAGAAGTTGTTTAACCTAAGCCTATAGCCATCAAAGTCTAACTAATCTAACCTACGTCCCATAAAACCCATCAAGCCCACATTCATATATATATATCACACAAGGAGTTCTGAATACTTACTTGGCGGACTTGGGCCAGAGACGCAGGTGCCATGCCGAGAAAACAAACCCTGTACCATTTTTAAACATGCATGTTTCAAAAAAAAAATCATTTTAAAAATGTTTTGAGCCCAAAACCCAAAGCCGAGTTTTGAACCTAGCTCTGATACCAACTTGTAACACCCTAAACCCGGCCCAAACACCACGACCGATCTGGTATGTCACTAAGGAAATTTTTGTAAAACAGATCGTGTTGTTAGAAAGCCCAAATGTAATTTATATAAAATATGCCTTTATGAATAAAACCCAAACTTAATTACATGCCTTAGTTTAATTAAAATAAATGTTTGAATAACTAAAAATAATTTATCCCATAATAAAACAAGATATAAACTAGTGGCCCATGGCCTTATTACAACGAGGTTTAAAATCCATTAAATAAAACATAATATAAAAATAATTAACTTGAGTCTTTTTGTCGGATCCACATATTCTTTTGCATGGCCACCTTGCGCTCCTCTCCAACCCGGTCCGGTGCACTAAATGCTACCTGAAATGTTAATTTAATAGGTTGAGTCGCGAGACTCAGTGTGCAACCCTCATGCACCATTAGATTTGGGCCTTAACCCCATAAAATAGAATAAACAGTTTAATATACATAATAATAATTAATATGCAAGCCCAACCCATTTGCTTAGGTTTCCATCCGCTACACACCCCCGTACCAACCGTTCACACCATTGGGGATTTCTACAATCAACCCCACCGCTACATGCCAAGATGGCAGTCATGCTGCTTATCAACATATCATGGCCGAGGCCCTTATAACAGATCACGGCAAAAGCCGCTACAACATATAACAGATCACGGTAACAATCACTACACATATAACGTATAACTTCCTCCTTTCATCAAACCCATCCCATGCAGTCACAAAAATCAATACACTTATAACATATAATCAAAATATTCACTGACTTGGTGATTCACTTTTACCCTCTTTGGGCTTCCATCTTTATGTCGGGATTTCGGCATTTATCACAACATATAATACTTATAAACAGGTATTTAACAGATAGATCTAAATGGTGGGGAAGTATTACACACCTGATATCGCGAAATCCAATATTCTTAGTCGATGTCCTTGATATCTAGATCTATTATCCTCAATCTATAACTTTGCTTAATAGCCGAAAAAATGTGAAAATATGCCCTCTCCTATATTCGGCGATGGTTAGTATTCTACCCGATTTTATATATATAAATAAAAAAATCCTCTTACCTTGAAATCTCGAAAGTAACACGATTCTATAACTTAGAGATCTATGTGATTGGCCTCTTTCTTCAAATCCCGGAATGCCGAAAAAAGTGTGAAATAAGAGATTAGTTTCTAATAGCCATTCGGCTAAGGACTTTGAAAAGTTGAAAGAACATTGAAATCTCGAAATCAACACTTACCTATTGTTTCCTTTAGATTTCGACACAAGTAGACTCCATTAAAGAGGATTCAGCAACCACAGGAGATGAGATCTCGTGATTTCGGCTTTTATGAAAATCCCGAAAAAGATGAACTGATGCATTTTTGGGTTTTAGAAAAACTGAGTGAAGTGTTTCAGCTTAGAAGGAAAGTGAAAAGAAAGTGGAGAGAAAGAATACTTAGGGGTTTCGGCTTTCACAAGAAATCAAAAGAAAAGAGATTACCAAGAAGAACTGAGATTTTCGGCACAGAAGATGAGAGAAGAGAATGGGGTTCAAAATGCCAGAATTGAAGAGGTACCCCTTATTTATATGGAATTTCGGCACCCCCTCCAGGAGATGAAATTTTGGCCAACTCTGTACTCAGAAGATAACTCCTATCTTTTCTCCTCTATCCTTCTATCCCTTATCCCTATCAAAACACTTATCCATAAGAGGCCACATTTGCACCAACTCTCCCTTTATTTTATCAACTTGTTATCCTCATTAATTAAACAAAAATAATTTCTAAATTATAGCCTTGTCTCGTCCCCCCTTAGCTCACCTTGGCTGCCGAAATTTTGACCCAATTCTTTGGGCCCAACTGAACCTCAAATTAACATATTAAACATAACATTACACACAATGCACAAGCCCATTAATACCTTACCATAACATTCTAAGTGCTACATGCATCTCAAAAATTTTAAACGTTCCCATTCTCAAGGCCTATTGGGCCCAATTCTACTAGGCCCAATTTCTGGATGTTACAAATCTACCCTCCTTAAAGAAATTTCGTCCTCGAAGTTTTCGACTAACTAGTAATCGTACTACCCAAGTCTCATCACTATGCTTTCGCTGCGCACTCTAATTCCAAAGCCAAATAAACACTTAGTATACTATGGTAGGATACGCACCATTATTCGCTTCTGGAGCGTCTTTGTCCCTTTGTACTAATACTACCGATTCGCGTTTATCTGATTAAGAATTTTATGAATTATTAGTTTTCTTCCACTGATTAACCACGAACTATCTTATGAATAATAGTTTTAAAAGTAGTTCTTTCGAATTCAAACCTATCTACAGGTTTCAGTCTTCTTAATTCTAGGAACCATGCACACTCAACATCCATACACACCAACATACAAATAGCATCCATCACCTAAGGGTATTTCCGTCATTTCACTACCCAGGGGTATTTTTGTAATTTTAACCTACAAGGGTATTTTCGTAATTTTCTAAAATATGGTTCTAGGTATTTTACGAAATAAGAGTATTTTGGTAATTTTCAATTCGGGGGTATTTCGATAATTTTACAAGTCAGGGGTAATTTGGTCAATTTGCAAATCAGGGGTATTTTGGTCATTTTTCAAATCGGGAAATTTTTACGAATCAAGGTTACTTTAGTGATTTCAAAACCAAGGTTTACTTTAGGGTTGTACAAAACAAGGTGGGTTGGTCCCTTTCGGGTTTTAGTTATAGGTTTTGGCTCATCAACACGTCCTCATGGTTAGGGTGAATAGTCACTACGCACTGTAGGATTCGATGAAGAGGAGGTGAGTCACTAGGATCGCTTAAATACCAAGCTTTCCTCAGATCCACTCCTAGACATGCGTATAGCCATTACCACACCCTAACATGGCTTAAGGTGAGCAGTCACCATGAACTGTAGGATTCCATGAAGAGGAGGTGAGTCACTAGGATCGCTTAAATACCAAGCTCTCACCGTATCCATTCCTAGACATGCTTGTGCTGTTGCCACACCTTAAGTCGTTGATCGCCACACGAGTTTTGTTGGATAATTTAAGTCTTATGTAATTTAAGAAGTTGTTTAACCTAAGCCTATAGTCCATCAAAGTCTAACTAATCTAACCTACGTCCCATAAAACCCATCAAGCCCATATTCATATATATATCACACAAGGACTTACGAATACTTACAGCGGACTTGGTAGGAGACGCAGTGCCATGCCGAGAAAACAAACCTGTACCATTTTTAAACATGCATGTTTCAAAAAAAAACCATTTTGAGAAAATGTTTTGAGCCCAAAACCCAAAGCCGAATTTTGAACCGGGCTCTGAAACCAATTTGTAGCACCCCAAACTCAGCCCAAACACCACGACCGGATCTGGTATGTCACTAAGGAAATTTTTGTAAAACAAATCGTGTTGTCAGAAAGCCCAAATGTAATTTATATAAAATATGCCTTATAAATAAAACCCAAACTTAATTACATGCCTTAGTTTAATTAAAATAAATGTTTGAATAACTAAAAATAATTTATCCCATAATAAAACAAGATATAAACTAGTGGCCCATGGCCTTATTACAACGAGGTTTAAAATCCATTAAATAAAACATAATATAAAAATAATTAACTTGAGTCTTTTTGCCGGATCCACATATTCTTTTGCATGGCCACCTTGCGCTCCTCTCCAGCCCGGTCCGATGCACTAAATGCAACCTAAAATGTTAAGTTAATAGGTTGAGTCACGAGACTCAGTGTGCAACCCTCATGCACCATTAGATTTGGGCCTTAACCCCATAAAATAGAATAAATAGTTTAATATACATAATAAGAATTAATATGCAAGCCCAACCCATTTGCTTAGGTTTCCATCCGCTACACACCCCGCACCAACCGCTTCACACCATTGGGGATTTCTACAATCAACCCACACCGCTACACGCCAAGATGGTAATCATATTGCTTATCAACATATCATGGCCGAAGCCCTTATAACAGATCACGGCAAAAGCCACTACAACATATAACAGATCACGGTAAAAACCGCTACACATATAACGTATAACTTCCTCCTTTCATCAAACCCATCCCATGCAGTCACAAAAATCAATACATAACATATAATCAAAATATTCACTGACCTGGTGATTCACTTTTACCCTCTTTGGGCTTCCATCATTATGCTGGGATTTCGGCATTTATCACAACATATAATACTTATAAACAGGTATTTAACAAATAGATCTAAATTGTGGGGAAGTATTACACACCTGATATCGCGAAATCCAATATTCTTAGTCGATGTCCTTGATATCCAGATCTATTATCCTCAATCTATAACTTTGCTTAATAGCCGAAAAACTGTGAAAATATGCCCTCTCCTATATTCGGTGATGGTTAGTATTCTACCCGATTTTATATATATAAATAAACAAATCCTCTTACCTTGAAATCCCGAAAGTAACACGATTCTATAACTTAGAGATCTATGTGATTGGCCTCTTTCTTCAAATCCCAGAATGCCGAAAAAAAGTGTGAAATAAGAGATTAGTTTCTAATAGCCATTCGGCTAAGGACTTTGAAAAGTTGAAAGAACATTGAAATCCCGAAATCAACACTTACCTATTGTTTCCTTTAGATTTCTGCACGCGCAGGCTCCATTAAAGAGGATTCAGCAACCACAGGAGATGAGATCTCGCGATTTTGACTTTTATGAAAATCTTGGAAAAGATGAACTGATGCATTTTTGGGTTTTATAAAAACTGAATGAAGTGTTTCGGCTTAGAAGGAAAGTGAAAAGAAAGTGGAGAGAAAGAATACTTAGGGGTTTCGGCTTTCACAAGAAATCAAAAGAAAAGAGATTACCAAGAAGAACTGAGATTTTCAGCACAGAAGATGAGAGAAGAGAATGGGGTTCAAAAAGCCGGAGTTGAAGAGGTACCCCCTATTTATAGGGAATTTCGGCACCGCCCTCCAGGAGATGGAATTTCGCCAACTCAGTACTCGAAGATAACTCCTATCTTTTCTCCTCTATCCTTCTATCCTTATCCCTATCAAAACACTCATCCATAAGAGGCCACATTTGCACCAACTCTCCCTTTATTTTATCAGCTTGTTATCCTCATTAATTAAACAAAAATAATTTCTAAATTATAGCCTTGTCTCGTCCCCCCTTAGCTCACCTTGGCTGCCGAAATTTTGACCCAATTCTTTGGGCCCAACTGAACCTCAAATTAACATATTAAACATAACATTACACACAATGCACAAGCCCATTAATACCTTACCATAATATTCTAAGTGCTACATGCATCTCAAAAATTTTAAACGTTCCCATTCTCAAGGCCTATTAGGCCCAATTCTACTATGCCCAATTTCTGGATGTTACAAATCTACCCTCCTTAAAGAAATTTTGTCCTCGAAGTTTTCGACTAACTAGTAATCGTACTACCCAAGTCTCATCACTATGCTTTCGATGTGCACTCTAATTCCAAAGCCAAATAAACACTTAGCATACTATGGTAGGATACGCACCATTATTCGCTTCTGGAGTGTCTTCGTCCCCTTGTACTAATACTACCAATTCGCGTTTATCTGATTAAGAATTTTATGAATTATTAGTTTTCTTCCACTGATTAACCACGAACTGTCTTATGAATAATAGTTTTAAAAGTAGTTCTTTCGAATTCAAACCTATCTCTGTGTTTCATCTTCTTAATTCTAGGAACCATGCACACTCAACATCCATACACACCAACATACAAATAGCATCCATCACCTAAGGGTATTTTCGTCATTTCACTACCCAGGGGTATTTTCGTAATTTTAACCTACAAGGGTATTTTCATAATTTTCCAAAATATGGTTCTAGGTGATTTTACGAAATAAGGGTATTTTGGTAATTTTCAATTCGGGGTATTTCGGTAATTTTACAAGTCAGGGGTAATTTGGTTAATTTACAAATCAGGGGTATTTTGGTCATTTTTCAAATCGTGAAATTTTTACGAATCAAGGGTACTTTAGTTATTTCAAAACCAAGGTTTACTTTAGGGTTGTACAAAACAAGGTGGCTGGTCCCTTTCGGGTTTTAGTTATAGGTTTTGGCCTATCAACACGTCCTCATGGTTAGGGTGAACAGTCACTACGCACCAGGTAGGATTCCAGTGAAGAGGAGGTGAGTCATAGGACTGCTTAAATACCAAGCTTTCCCTGTATCCACTCCTAGACATGCGTATAGCCATTACCACACCCTAACATGGCTTAAGGTGAACAGTCACCATTAACCAAGTAGGATTCCAGTGAAGAGGAGGTGAGTCACTAGGACTACTTAAATACCAAGCTCTCACCGTATCCATTCCTAGACATGCTTGTGCCTATTGCCATCCCTTAAGTCAGTGATCAGTTCACAGGATTTTGTTGGATAATTTAAGTCTTATATAATTTAAGAAGTTGTTTAACCTAAGCTTATAGTCCATCAAAGTCTAACTAATCTAACCTACGTCCCATAAAACCCATCAAGCCCATATTCATATATATATCACACAAGGACTTCTGAATACTTACCTGGCAGACTTGGGCCGAAGACGCAGGTGCCATGCCGAGAAAACAAACCATGTACCATTTTTAAACATGCATGTTTCAAAAAAAACCATTTTTAGAAAATATTTTGAGCCCAAAACCCAAAGTTGAGTTTTGAACCGAGCTCTGATACCAATTTGTAACACCCCAAACCCGGCCCAAACACCACGACCGGATCTGGTATGTCACTAAGAAAATTTTTGTAAAACAAATCGTGTTGTCAGAAAGCCCAAATGTAATTTATATAAAATATGCCTTATGAATAAAACCCAAACTTAATTACATGCCTTAGTTTAATTAAAATAAATGTTTGAATAACTAAAAATAATTTATCCCATAATAAAACAAGATATAAACTAGTGGCCCATGGCCTTATTACAACGAGGTTTAAAATCCATTAAATAAAACATAATATAAAAATAATTAACTTGAGTCTTTTTACCGGATCCACATATTCTTTTGCATGGCCACCTTGCGCTCCTCTCCAGCCCGATCCGATGCACTAAATGCTACCTGAAATGTTAATTTAATAGGTTGAGTCGCGAGACTCAGTGTGCAACCCTCATGCACCATTAGATTTGGGCCTTAACCCTATAAAATAGAATAAACAGTTTAATATACATAATAATAATTAATATGCAAGCCCAAACCATTTTCTTAGGTTTCCATCCGCTACACACCCCCGTACCAACCGTTCACACCATTGGGGATTTCTACAATCAACCCCCACCGCTACACGCCAAGATGGCAGTCATGCTGCTCATCAACATTCATGGCCAAGCCCTTATAACAGATCACGGTAAAAGTCGCTACAACATATAACAGATCACGGTAAAAACCGCTACACATATAACGTATAACTTCCTCCTTTCATCAAACCCACCCCATGCAATCACAAAAATCAATACACTTATAACATATAATCAAAATATTCACTGACCTGGTGATTAGCTTTTACCCTCTTTGGGCTTCCATCTTTATGCCGGGATTTCGGCATTTATCATAACATATAATACTTATAAACAGGTATTTAACAGACAAATCTAAATGGTGGGGAAATATTATACACCTGATATCGCGAAATCCAATATTCTTAGTCGATGTCCTTGATATCCGGATCTATTATCCTCAATCTATAACTTTGCTTAAAAGCCAAAATGTGTGAAAATATGCCCTCTCCTATATTCAGCCATGGTTAGTATTCTACCCAATTTTATATATATAAATAAACAAATCCTCTTACCTTGAAATCCCAAAAGTAACACGATTCTATAACTTAGAGATTTATGCGATTGGCCTCTTTCTTCAAACCCCGAATGCCAAAAAAAAGTGTGAAATAAGAGATTAGTTTCTAATAGCCATTCGGCTAAGGACTTTGAAAAGCCGAAAGAACATTGAAATCCCAAATCAACACTTACCTATTGTTTCCTTTAGATTTCGCAAGCAAGACTCCATTAAAGAGGATTCGGAACCATAGGAGATGAGATCTAGCGATTTGGCTTTTATGAAAATCCCAAAAAAGATGAACTGATGTATTTTTGGGTTTTAGAAAAATTGAGTGAAGTGTTTCGGCTTAGAAGGAAAGTGAAAAGAAAGTGGAGAGAAAGAATACTTAGGGGTTTCGACTTTCAGAAGAAATCAAAAGAAAAGAGATTACCAAGAAGAATTGAGATTTTCGGCACAGAAGATGAGAGAAGAGAATGGGGTTCAAAATGCGGAATTGAAGAGGTACCCCCTATTTATAGGGAATTTCGCACCCTCCAAGAGATGGAATTTTGGCCAACTCGTACTCGTAAGATAACTCCTATCTTTTCTCCTCTATCCTTCTATCCCTTATCCCTATCAAAACACTCATCCATAAGAGGCCACATTTGCACCAACTCTCCTTTATTTTATCGACTTGTTATCCTCATTAATTAAACAAAATAATCCCTAAATTATAGCCTTGTGCCATCCCCCTTAGCTCACCTTGGCTAATTCAAATTTTGACCCAATTCTTTGGGCCCAATTTTAAACGAACCTCAAATTAACATATTAAACATAACATTACACACAATGCACAAGCCCATTAATACCTTACCATAACATTCTAAGTGCTACATGCATCTCAAAAATTTTAAACGTTCCCATTCTCAAGGCCTATTGGGCCCAATTCTACTAGGCCCAATTTCATGTCCAAATCCAAAACACTAATGTACCAAACGATAAACACTAAAGAAATGAGCTACATGAGCTCAGTGTGAGTCCGAAACATGAATAGATGAAAAAAGACAGAGTGACGTAATAAATACTTCAGACAAGCATACATATAAAAATATCACTTACGAAAGCCTCAATCAGTATGTCAAATACAATATCAAACCACAAAAATGATATTCCAAAGATACACAATAATCAGAACATATTATATGACATTAACTATATTGTCAATGACTAAAAGTTCACGCAAACAAACAAAATGTTTTGACAAATAGACGTATATTTAGATACAAACAGATGCACAAGTCAAAATCCCACCCCACCAACCAAATGCCACTTCGTCCATCCATCACACCACATAAGGGCTATGGTAGGCCCGTCCACCATGCACACCACATAGAACCATAATAGGTTCATCCACACTACACACCACAATGTGGAACTATGCCACTTGAGTAACTGTATACAGCTCAGCTAAAATACGCATAAGATAGTGCGGTAAACCACTATACAAAAGTATCACAGTTAAAACTGCTAATTCTGTCTTCCTTTTCTTTATAGCTAGATCCCAAAATTTTCATGCCATGCAACATTGCACACATTATGCAGACAATATACAAAAACGGACATTAACATTTCCAGTTAAACAGATTCAAATTTGATTACACTTGTATTCTGATATTCAGTTACGACAACAATAATAAACTCATTCTTATTTATCACATAAACGGGCAATAAAATTAAAGCCCATAAACGCACATATATACATGAACCAAATAAATTGAGTCCCAAACACATTTACCAAGGCTTGACCGAGGGTTGGATTACACAAAAATATAAAATTGACAGTTTATGAGTCAAAATAAAAATTCTACAAAATAGGGCCACATGGCCGTGTGGAGGCCTACACGCCTATGTGAAAGCTACACACACCCGTGTGGAGGGGACACATGCCCGTGTAAGTAGCTTGTATAACTCACTGTCCAAAAGTGCCAAAAATAAATAGCAAAGGAGACACGACCGTGTAGAGATCTCACACGCCCATGTGGGGACACATGCCCGTGTGGTACAAAAAATCATCGAAAACCCTAAATTCCCAATTGCACGCGATCGTGTAGACCGCCCGTGTGACCACCTATGTGGTTACGAAACCACACCGGAACAACCTAAAAATCATGCTTTTGATGTCGAAACGATCCCTAACCCTTGGTACCCAAAATTATGCCAAAACATACAGAATTTCATGCAATTCAGTAAAAATATGATACTTCAAATAACCAATTTCAAAAACACACAAGACATTATCGAATTCCACCGCAACTCGATACCAAAGTTAAACCATTTCAGAACACACACCTTAGAACGCGATATCAAGCACCAAGGACCAATCGATTCACTCTCACTAAACTGTTCGAAAACCTCAATTTCTCACATCAACTTAAACTATACGAATTTCAATTAAAAAAAATAATAGAAACAAAAACAATTCCATCATAAACCCTCATGAACAAAACCTACCTGCTTCACCTCTGGTAAAGCGAAACACATGAGGACGATCAGTCTTGATAGACAACATGTTACGTGAGTGTAAAGCGAAAGAAACAAGAAATCAAAAGAACCAAAATTTAGGGAAAGAACCAAAAAATAACAGAGGGAGCAACAAAAAATCAGTTTCATATGCAAGTTTTCCTACCCCAACCTTTACACTCCATCTTCGGCTATCCCAACACACCATTAAGGGCGTTCAATGCCCATCCAACCCTACACACCATATAGTGTCTGTCTGACACGTTTACAGAGTCGCAGCTTTGCTACCAATTCAGAATACGTCAAAGCGCCAGATTCAGAGTTTTCCACATGTGGCTTAGCCACTAGTTCAGAGTAGAGTACTTTCTTCTTCATAATATCCCAACGCATACATATGCAGTATATAATATCCATATTTATAGAGTGTAGTTCAATATCAAAAATAGCTATCACAGTACAAATACGGTTGTGCTATACATATGTCAATCATAGAGCATCAGAGAGCCCTAATACAATCGAATTCAGATCAATCATATTTTGAGGAGGTCAGAATCAATGTCGGCCACACACATGGCTTCAGAGAAATGAGATTCAGACCCGGTTTATATGTCACATGGCTTAGACAAACGCCCATGTCCTTGCCCGTGTGGTTCACACGGCCTAGACACAGGCCCGTGTCCTCTGCCCGTATAGTTCCAGAACATAAACAGTGAGTTGCATAGCCTGGGCACACACCCGTGTCCTTGCTTGTGTGCCTTATACGGCCTAGGCACACACCCATATCCCTGGCCGTGTGGTCCTAAATCACAAACAAAGAGTTACACCTCCTGGACACACGCTTGTGTCCTTGCTCGTGTGGCACCAAGATAATGAACAGTGAGTTATACGGGCTAGACACATGCCTGTGTCCGTTGCCCGTGTGAACCTGCACTAATATGTCCACACACGGCCTAGACACACACTCGTGTACCTTGCCCATGCGGCCCCAATTTGATGAAAAGTAAGTTATACGACCACCCACATGGCCTATCACAGGGCCATGTAGCTCATACGGCCTGGACACACGCCCGTGTGCCTGGCCGTGTGGCGTCAACAACCATATTTTTTGGCGATCAAAATTCACAAAAAATGAGGTTTTTGGCACGCACCTGAAGAGATTTTGAAGTAGAGACAACACAGAGAGATCTCGACACCTAATTTAACCATTCCATAACGAATTAACAACTGTAACCATAAATCAACTTACATTAACACTCAAGCAAACGTGTCAAAAATTTGACATTAACTTTTGACGACGAGCACTTACCGGTAATTCGACAATACTAAATCTGCACCACTTACGAATAATCACTTCCTTCCATACTCACGCCTAAGGAAGCAAAACAACTAATTATCAAAGAGTTTACGAAGAAAAAATCAGAAATTCCCAATTGGCAATGCAATAGAAACTAACAAAACTTCGTAGAAATTGAAGGATTCTGACAGAACTTACACAAAAATATTCCAATCAATTAAGGTTCTTACTAATTCCACTATTCACTTGCCAAACACAATCAAGAAGAGGAATCGAAAAAGCACAAAGAAAAAGAAAAGAAAAGGAAAAATAAATAAATAAATGAAAGAAAAAGAGGAAGAGCATGTCAAGAAAGCCAAAGAATAAACGTTTAAGTTTTTGTCTTAACCACCATCCAGTTTTCCGGCAACAAGCAAAAATTTCTCCTAACGCGTACAATGGGATTTGAATTTAGAACCGGACAGAATACAAACAGATGTTTAACTAGTGAACCAGTAGTTGACACAATTTTACATAAAATTGCACCTAACTACGTGACACATAGATAAGGGTTGTTTTGAAAAAAATAAAACTTTTAATAATGCAACTCGAACTTCAGAGCCTAAACACAAAAGCAGAGCACAAAACCAGAGATACAGAAATTGAATTACTATAAATTCTCACAATTAAATTCTAAAATTTTGGGGCATTACATGTGACGCTAATACAATCAAACACTTAAATAATAGTATAGACATTACTATGCGAACTTTATTGTCACATTTTCGGTTGGATACCATTAGGGTAAATGTTGCACATTCATTTGGCATTGCATTATCCATCGTTGGTTGGGCAGGATTAGAATAGATGCTTTGTTAGAGAATTTTAGAATGATGCACAATGATTCTTTTAGGATCAATTTGTTACTTTCACACTATCACAACTCCGATAATTAAAATAAAGTGACAGTAGATTAAGACGTAGATCAAGTCATTCTCTAGAGACAATATATGTTTTCTTAATTATGATAACTAGTTCAAAAGGATTTTGTTGCATATCGTCTCCATGATTCAATGTATCAATCACCTGTTGTATATATTGTTAACCCTGCAAGTTATAAAATATAAATTCCACGTAAATAAACACTTTTTACTCAAATAGTTAGATTTATTAAAAGATTTAGGATTTGTTTGGAAAACATAAAGTAATTGGATGAAAATGTAATTACTAGACTCTCCGTAATTATAAAGAATTGTAATTCCCTAGATGTATTTGGTTGATAGAGTGTAATCATATCGTAATTCCCTATGTCATGTTTGATAGTACAAATTGTAATTACATAATTACAAAATTTACACTTTTTAAAAAGTATTATTATGATAAAAATAATTTCTAAACAAGTAACAAAAATTAAAATCAAATCATCATATGTATTATGTTAGTTTAAAAAGTAGTTGGTAATACAATTACTAATAAAAATAGCAAGAAAAATAAACATCATATGCAATTTTATCTAATTGTTCTAGTGCATATTTGTTGGATTAGCCACTCTTTAATATTTAACATATACTCAAGATCACCCTCTATTGTTTCTTTTACCGAGTTCATCATTATCATCTAAATTTGAATTTGCATCATTAAAGCTATCAAGATCTCCTTCTTCCATGTACTCTACGAAGTATGGATCATCTCAATTCTATCTATGATTAATGAAATAGGTAACATGCTAGTACAATCCAACCTTGTTTTTCTTATGCTGTACTAAGGTGATGTTGTTAATTATGAGAAATATTTTTTTAGAATAATAAATGTCTTCTCAACCACATTTCGAAGTCTTAAATGTCTCAAATTAAAGAATCTGCAAGCTGGCTATGGTGTTTGTGTTTGACACTATTCTCTCAAATGGTATCATGCCCCACGATATGGTGTAAGAAAATATTTTCTATTTGCATAATTAGCATCGACTTTCTAATATTTAAGTTCACAGTCTAAATAATCTATAACTTTAATTATAAAAACTTATATAAATTTATTTTGGAAAAAAATTATACTAGGTTTTATCCCTTTAATAATAGTTAAATTAAGTCAAAATCAATATAAAATTTATAAAACATAACCTTTATAAGAAAATGTTTTGTAAATTGTCCAAAATTTTCATAACATTTCTTATAAATAATACATTTTTTGTCGTAACTTTAAAAATTATTTTTATAAATAAGTTATGATAAAAAACTATAACTTTTTAAGAATAAGTATATTATTTTTATAATATATAGTATAGACACATATATAAATTATGTCCATACCTAACCATAACTTTTTATAAATAAATATATTATAACACTTTTATAACATGCAAATTATTTTTAATAAATTTTATGGCTACAACTTTAGAAATTTTAATATTTAAATAATCTATTTTTTATAACTTTATAGAATACAACTTTTTAAAACTTAACTTTTAGGATTTATAATATAAAAATTTCTTGGCTATAACCATTTCAAACACTCATGAGTGTTCTTGCTTATAATCTAATTTTTATAACTTGTGTTAGAATTAAGTGACCGAATCCTTATTCAAATAAAATACAATGGTAAAATAAAATAAAAAAGAATCCCTATAGAGCTACACTTCTTTTATTTTATTTTAAATAAGGTTTTTAAACCTTATTAAACTCCATCTATTTGATATTGATTAGAATAAGGTGTTTCAATCTTACTACACTCCTATTAGAATATGGCTTTACAAGCCTATAAATAGATATAGTCTATTCCACTTGTAATTGATTCGAATTCGACATAGTGAATTTTCTTCTCCTCTCCCCGTGGTTTTTTCTCGAAAGGGTTTCCACGTAAAATCTGTGTGTTCTTTAAATTTTATTTATCTTTTCTTTGCTATATATTGTCATTACCGACGTTATATTGTTCACAAATTGGTATCAGAGCTTCCGGGTTTTTCATCTCGATTACGGTAATGGTGTCTTTGAAGTATGAAATTTCACCGTTGGATCGCAACACCAGATTCCCGTTGTGACAGATAAAGATGCAGGAAGTTCTTGCACAGATGAATTTAGAGGAAGCCCTGCTAGGGGTAGATAAGATGCCTTCGACATTGACGGAGGAAGAGAAGAAGCGCAAGGATCGAAGGTGTTAATACGCTACATCTCGCATTTGTCTAACAAAATTTTGCAGGATGTGATGAAGGAGAAGATCATGCTTGCATTATGGAAGAGGCTAGAAAAATATGTATGTCGAATACTCTAACTAGTAAGTTGCATATGAAGCAACGTCTTTATGCTCATCGTTTGGAGGAAGGTGCGTCTGTGCACGAACACTTAATAGTGTTTAAAGAAATTCTCTCAAACTTAGAGTCCATGGAGGTTCAGTATGATAAGGAGGATCTAGAGTTGATTCTACTTTGTTCGTTTCCCCCGTCTTATTCAACCTTTAAAGACACGATTTTATATAGCCGCGAGTCTCTCACAGTTGATGAGGTTTATGATTCTTTGACCTCGTATGATAAAATGAAGCATATTGTGGTTAAAACTGACTCTCAAGGAGAGGGTCTCATTGTTCGTGGGAGACAAGATCTGAATGTTGATAATGATCGTGGAAGGACACAGGAACGGAATCCTCACGGTAAATCTAAGAGTAGATCGAAGTCTTCAAACAGAGGTAAAACTTGTAACTTCTGCAAGAAGAAAGGGCACATTAAATCTAAGTGCTATAAGCTACAGAACAAGATTAAAAGGGAAAACAACTAGAGAATTTTGATGAAGCTGATGTTGTAGCAGACTACAGCGATGGTGAACTTCTAGTCGCTTTTGTCAACAATTCTAAAGTGAGCGAAGAGTGGATACTTGATTCAGGTTGCACCTTCCACATGTGTCTCAATCGGGATTGGTTTACAAATTACGAAACAGTGTCTGAAGGTGTTGTTTTGATGGGAAATAATGCTTCATGTAAAATCGCAGGTGTTGGAACAATTAAAGTTAAGATGTTTGATGGAGTTGTCAGAATACTTAGTGACATACAAAATGTTCCAGAATTGAAGAGAAATTTAATTTCAAGTACTCTTGATTCAAAAGGGTACAAATACACAAATTGAAAGTGGGATCTTGAAGATTTCAATGGTTCCTCACAGATGAAAGGGCGAGAAAGACTGCCAAGTTATATGTTTTGCAGGGTTCTACTGTTATTGGTGATGCAGCTTCCACTTCCTCATCCTTGTCAGATGATGATATTACTAAACTTTGGCATATGGGCCTAGGGCATATAAGTGAGAATCGCACGGCAGAATTGAGCAAAAGAAGACTTCTTGATGTGCAAGGAATTTGCAAACTGAAGTTCTGTGAGCACTACGTTTTTGGGAAGAAAAAGAGAGTTCGAGTCACCAGAGGAATCCATAACATGAAGGGAACATTGGAGTATATTCATTCTGATCCGTGGGGGTTATCAATAGTGCCTTCAAGAGGTGGAGCTAATTATATGCTAACTTTTATTGATGATTTTTCTAGAAAAGTTTGGGCATTCTTCCTGAAGAAGAAAAGTGATATGTTTTTCGCATTTAAGTCTTGGAAAACTATGATTGAAAAACAGATAGGAAAACAAATAAAATACCTTCGCACAGACAATGGCTTAGAGTTTTGTTCTGATGAGTTTGTCCAAGTCAGAAGGGATCGTGACACACTTGAAAGTTCATCATACTCCATAGCAAAACGGCATTGCAGAACGAATGAACAGAATAATCATGGAGAAGGTTCGATGTATGTTTTCAAATGCCAACTTACCAAAGTTGCTTTGGGCCGAAGCAGCCTCTACTGTATGTGTTTTGATCAACCGATCTCCATCCATTGCCATTGAGAAAAAGACTCCACAAGAGGTATAGTCTGGTAATCCTGCTAATTATTCTGATTTAAAAATCTTTGGGTGTCCTGTGTATGCTCATGTTGATAATGGAAAATTGGAACCGAGATTCATTAAATGTGTTTTTCTTGATTATAAAGCTATTGTAAAAGGGTATAAGTTATGGTGTCCTGAAAATAGAAAAGTTGTGATTAGCAAAGATGTTGTATTTGATGAAACTGCTATGCTACCTAACTTATCTCTTAATGACTCTTCCAATACAGAAAATCAAAAGCAGGTGGAGCATCAGATTAATACAGAGTCGACTCCTCAAGCCAGTACAAAAATTGAGAATAGAGTTGCTTCTTTACCACAATACTCTATCGCCAAAAACAGAACTAGAAGAGAAATTAAACCTCCAAAGAAGTATGCTGAGGTTGATCTAGTTGCTTATGCTTTAAATGTGGCCAAAGATATAGATGCAAACCAAGAGCCGTCTAATTATTCTGAGGCAGTTAGCTGTGAAGATTTAGAAAAGTGGATGTTTGCTATGCAAGAGGAGATGGAATCACTCCATAAAAATAGAACATGAGATCTTGTGAAACTTTCTAAAGGTAAAAATGTTGTTCTCTATAAATGGGTGTTTAAAAAGAAATAAAGGACTCCAGGAGTTGAAGAACCCATATATAAAGCAAGGCTTGTTGTAAAAGGTTACAGTCAAATTCCAGGAGTGGACTTTGCAGATGTGTTCTCCCCAGTTGCGAAGCATAGTTTGATTCGAGCTTTGCTTGGTATTGTAGCCATGAATGGTTTGGATCTTGAGTAGTTAGATGTAAAAACTGCATTTTTACATGGAGAACTTGAGGAAGATATTTACATGCAACAACTAGAGGGTTTTATAGTCTCAAAAAAAGAGGACTATGTTTGCTTGCTGAAAAAGTCCCTTTACGGTTTGAAACAGTCACCAAGACAGTGGTACAAGAGGTTTGATTCCTTTATGACTTCTCATGATTTTAAAAGAAGTAGTTTTGATAGCTGTGTTTACTTTAAGAAAAATAGTGATTGTTCTTTTATGTATCTACTTCTTTATGTTGATGACATGTTGATAGCAGCAAAAGATAAAGGAGAGATAAGAAAGGTCAAAGCCCAACTAAGTGGAGAATTTGAGATGAAAGATGTGGGACCAGCAAAGAAGATACTTGGTATGGAGATTCTTAGAGATAGAAAAGCAAGTAAATTGTGCCTAAGTTAGAAGGGGTACATTGAGAAAGTTCTTTGTAGGTTCAATATGCAGAGTGCTAAGCCTGTTAGTACTCCTTTAGTAGCCCATTTTAGACTTTCATCGGCTTTGACTCCACAATTAGATGATGAGATTGAGTACATGTCACATGTTCCATACTCTAGTGCTGTGGGATCTCTCATGTATGCTATGGTTTCTTCACGCCTAGATTTATCATATGCGATCAAGAGCTAGCGATACATGGTGAATCCCAGAAAGAACATTGGAAAGCGTTCGGTGGATTTTAAGATACTTACGAGGTACTACTGATGTTTTGTTACAGTTTGGAAGAACTAGAGATGGAGTCATTGGGTATGTTGATGCTGATTTTGCTGGAGACCTTGATAGAAGAAGATCTCTCACTGGTTATGTCCTTACAATCGGAGGTTGTGCAATCAATTGGAAAGCTACTTTGCAAACTACAGTCACTTTGTCTACCACTGAAGCTGAGTACATAGCGGTTAATGAGGCTTGTAAAGAAGCTATTTGGTTGCAGGGACTCTTTAGTGAGCTCAATGAAGACCTTCAAATCAGCATATTGTTTTGTGACAGTCAGAGTGTCATCTTTCTTACAAAAGATCAAATGTTTCATGAGAGAACAAAACACATTGATGTTTGGTATCATTTTGTTCGTGATATTATTGCTCGTGGTGATATTGTTGTGAGAAAAATTAGTACTCATGAAAATCCTGCAGATATGATGACTAAGTCACTTCCTATAACCAAGTTTGAGCATTGCTTAGACTTGGTTGGTGTTTATTGTTGAAGTTAAACCCTTAAGGGTTTTATGGAACAGGTGGAGAACTTGTTCGTTGAGAGTTCGCGATGAAGAACTTGTTTATTGAGAATTCGTGTCAAGGTGGATATTGTTAGAATATGGCTTTACAAGTCTATAAATAGACACAGTCTATTCCATTTGTAATTGATTCGAATTCGACATAGTGAATTTTATTCTCCTCTGCCCGTGGTTTTTTTCGAAAGGGTTTCCACGTAAAATCTGTGTGTTATTTAAATTTTATTTCTCTTTTCTTTGTGATATATTGTCATTACCGACGTTATATTTTCACAACTTGTACAAAAATAATTTAAAAAAATTAGAATTGGATGTAATTACTTGTGTAATTGCTTCAATTCTCACCCTCCCTCTAAGAATTGAAAAGTGTAGTTGGAGTGCTTTCAATTGACCCATTTAGACCTGATAATGGGCAGGGCCGGTACAAAATTTTAAACCTGTTTTCTAGGTCCGAGGCTCAGCCCAAAAAATGAGCCTAAAATTTTGCCAAAGCTCGCCCATATTAAAAATGTTAAACCCGAGCCCGACTTGGCTCGCCTCATTAATTTTTTTTTTAGATTTTATATAAAAATAAAGTTAAAATTATAATATATCAAATATATTAAAACCTTAAAATAAATGTTTCTTACAAATTGAAAATACATTAAAAATGTCTTTATACTTAAATAATACTAAGATAGTTGCAACTTAGCAAGAAAATGCGAGTAAATTTCCCAAAAATGCCATTTTTGAAAAAAATTACTGGATTAGGCTGTACTTTCTAAAAATTATGGGATTAGGCCGAAATAACGAAACACTTACACTTGGAAGAATTTTCAGCAAATTGGCAGAAAATGTTTCCAGCTGGAAGCTCTTTTACCACATCACGAAAACCTTCCAACTGGAAGCTCTTTCTACCACATCAGTTGAAAAAGCTTTCAGTTGGAAGCATTTTCTGCTGATGTGGTAGAAAGTGCTTCCAGCTGAAAGCATTTTTCTGTCAATACGCTGAAAACGCTTCTATGTAGAAGCATTTTCGTAATTCGGCCTAGTCTTGTAATTTTTCAAAAATAAACCTATTCTAGTAATTTAAAAAAACAGAATTTTCATAAATTACCAAAGAAATGCCTCTTAAATTGTAGCAAAATTAATAATAGAAAAAATTTATACAATATCCAAATAATAACGACAAAATAGTAGCAATATAATAGCGAAATGGTAGCAAAACAACTTATTTGGGTTGGGCTGCACCAGCAAAAAATCTTATTTGAGGCACGACCCATCTAGAAAACATACCTTTTTTTTGTCCAAACTCATTTCTCGAGTACATATTTTTACCCAAACACTCCAACTTTTCAGGCAAGTCTTCAGGCCTGAGTGAGTAGCCCAACCCATGGTCAGGTCTACACCCAATTCAGTGGAACCCATCAATTACAATAGTTACCCAAACATACCACACTTGTCTAATTACAAACAATTACACCCAAATCCAGTTACTAGATAACTTTCCAAACACTACCTTAATAAATTCATTTAACCGTATAATGAGAGAAGTTTAGAGAAATTATTTTCTTTTTAATTATTGATGTCTTGAAAGTAAAACGAGAATTTTTTTGGTGTCAAATTAAAAGTAAAATAGAAGGAACTTTACTTTAACATTTTATAGTAATAAATTGGATAAAATATAATTTTATAGCACTTTTCAATTGCATTAATTCCTTGGTTATTCTTTTAAAAAAAATTGCTTGGTTAAAAGCTTGGAATTGGTTAAAATCATGATCTCACTATCTGCTTACTCTAGTGGCCAGGGAATACATCATCATCCATGGTTAGAAGGGTGACAAAGAAAGTTCACTTAAGAGAAGCAAACCTACACGATGATAGGGATATTATCCTGGATCCACCATCTAATAAGAGCATTTCTTTTAAGGAGACTTTATTGTAGGCAATGAAGGGGGTTTAGGAATCAAACAGGACTTTTTTTGCGATATGATCGTTCATGTAAAGTTGGCGAACACTTAAACTTTGGTGAACTAAAAAATATGAACATAATTTAAAGAGATTGCTTGCAAGTCAAGTTAAACAAAATATACTTTCTTTCTAAAAGATTTAGTATTTATTAGTATAATATATTTAGCATTTATATTTGACATTTATTAGTATAAAAATCTTTGTTATTTCTTTCCTTGTTTAGGAGTTTTTTCTTGTTATAAATACCCTTGTTGCATTGCTCAAAATATATGAGTGAAAATAATAAAAGCCTTAGCGTAAAATTTTGTCGCTAAATTTTTCGCTTCTTCTTTGAAATTCTTTCTTTCTTAGTATCAAAATTCCAAAAGCTCATTATCGAGTTGTCTTCTTATAGGTCGTTACTGTTCTTTCCGAGTTATGCATGGCTTCCGCGAGCTTCTCACCACCTTCACCGTTGGTTTTCAATGGAGAAAACTATCATATATGGGTTGTTAAGATAAAGACCTACCTACAAGCTTATGACTTCTGAGAGGTTGTGAATACTAATGTCGAGCTAGCACCATTGAGGGATAATGCTATAGTTACTCAAATCAAACACCATAGTGACGAGCTAGCTAAAAGATACAAGGTAATGTCCTATATTCAAAAATGGCATCTTGGATGTCATATTCACACGTATTATGGCCTGTGAAACCCCAAAGGAAGCTTGGGATAAGCCAAAGAAGTAGTTTTAAGGTCCAGACAAGACTAGACAACAACAACTCATTAATATTAGAAGAGATTTTGAGAATTTAAAGATGAAGGAGGCTGAAACAGTAAAGCAATATGCAGAAAAAATTATGGCGGTAGTGAATAACATCAGGTTACTTAGGGAATAGTTCACAGATAGGAGGGTTGTTGAAAAGGTCATAATAACACTTCCTGAGAGGTATGAATCTAAGTTTTTCTCACTTGAAGACTCAAGGGACCTCTCGGTGATATCCTTTTTAGAATTAATAAATGCTCTGTATGCTCAATAGCAAAGAAAAGCATCAAGGCATTAGAAGCACACATAAGAAGAAAAAGGCATTAGGAGCGCGCAGAAGAAGAAGCACTGCGAGCCTTGAGTATTGATGATGCGAACCCCAAGAAACATAATGGTAAAAAAGGTTTAACAGAGAAGAAAGAGGATAGATAGAGAGATGGTGGTAAGGAAGAAAACCCACCATGCTCTCATTGCAAAAAGACAAATCACTCGGAAAGGTATTACTGGTTCAAGCCAGATATTCAATGTAGAAGTTGTAAACAATTTGGCCAGATGGAGAAAGTATGTAAGAACAAATGACGATCCCCTTAATAGAATGTGCAGGCTTAGTTAGCTAAGGAAGATCACATTCAGGAGGAGCAGGTGTTCACAGCCACAAGTTTTGCATCAACAAACAAGTTGGTTAATCGATAGTGGATGCACCAACCACGTGACGTCAAATGAAAGCATATTCAAGAAGATTGACAGAAGTTGCAATCTTAAGGTGAGGATTAGTAATGGCAAACTCTTAAAAGCTAAGGGAAAAGGGGATATGCTGATCAACACTCCAATAAGTACTAAAGTAATTACAAACGTGCTTTTAGTTCCTGAAATAGATCATAATCTCCTTAGCATTGGTCAATTGATGGAGAAGAAATACATAATTGTTTTCAAAGATAAATGCTGCACTATATTTGATTCATTGGGACAAGAAGTAGTCACAGTCTTAATGAATAATAAAAGCTTTATGCTAAATTGGAACTTAGAGGCTTTAAGAGCCTATAACAGTTCAGTGAATAAATCATATAGTTGATACAAAAGACACAGACATGTGAACTATAATTCCCTTAGTTGATACAAAAGACATGGACATGGTTGAGAATATGTTTAAAGTTGAAGATAAAAATGAAGGTTTGATGATCTTCCTGTTAAAAGCATCAGGCCTATTGTTGAAACTTATCACAGATGTGACTTAACAGTATTGAAGCATACAATTTTTAAAGAAGTTACACGAGAAAATAACATTGGAGTTTTCTGCAAGATAATCAAGAAAGAGTGCTGCAAATTGGCCACTCATGCAGCAACAGGCAACAAGATGAAGTGTGACTTGCGAGCTCACCAAAATGCAAGTTGTGAACTTGAAAAAAGTGCGAGTTGACAAATATATGAATTGTGAAAAGTGAAAGCTGAATCAATTGTGAGCCGTGCAAAGTGAAAAATGTGAACTGAATGAAATACGTGCTACAAAAGTGCGAGGACACCAGAATACGAGCTCATTAAACTACAAGCTTGCAAATAGCGCAAGATGCAAACTTGCAGACATTCTAACTAAACCACTTGGGAAGATGAGGTTTGAAATGCTGAGGGATAAAATTGGTGTTCGCAGCATGAAGGTCAAGGAGAAGTGTTGCGAGATGACCGTTCATGCAAAGTTGGTGAATACTTCAACTTTGGTGAACTAAAAAAAAATAAACAGGATTTAAATAAATTGTTTGCAAGTCAAGTTAAACAAAATATGTTTTCTTTTTGGAAGATTTAGTATTTATTAGTATAATATATTTAGCATTTATATTTTATTAGTATAAACATCTTTTTTATTTCTTTACATATTTAGGAGTTTTTCTTGTTATAAATACCCTTGTTACATTGTTCAAAATAGATGAGTGAAAATAATAAAACCTTAGCAAAGAATTTTGTCGCTAAATTTTTCATTGCTTCTCTGTAATTCTTTCTTTCTTAGTATCAAAATTCCAACAACTTTGGAAGAAGAAAAAATTGACCTCTTGGAGGGTGATGTTATCATGGAAGTAATAAATGGAATATCTTTGATTAAATTCTCTGAGAGGGTCTATTGACTAATGTAGTAAAGGATGGTAAAAACAATTATTATCAAGTTGCTAGGAAGAAGGATCAAGTCCAACATGCTATCGAATAAAATCTAATGTTTATGAAAACTTTCGAAATCAATTCATCTAATGGATTTGAAAAACATTTACTTTATGGTGAAGTTTCAATCCATGGATGATTTTTTCAAGGGTTTTCTTATTTCTAAAAGACCATGGGTGATATTTGGTTAGTTGAATGGCTCGATTTTCAATGATGTCAAATTTGGTTTTGAGATTAAGTTTTTTAAATCAAGTTAATTAAAAATTATAATTAAATAGTTACATGTCATATATAGATGTCACACCCCAAAATAGACCATAAGAGTTTTAGGGGTGTTTTAGGAATTTTGGCCTATATGGCTAGAAATTTCCTAAGGTTTATACTCGATAATATTTTCAACAATGTATTTTGTAAAGTTAAGTCAATTTTTGGAAACGAGTTTTAAATGCCTATAATTTTAGAAAAGGGATTGATTTGTAAAAGGATCAAAGATGTGAGTCTTTATGAAACAATTAAACTAAGTTTTCAAAATCAACCTAATAAACCCCATTCCCAGTTATTTTCACGAATGCTTCTTCCGACCTCTTTAATGTTGCCATACCTAGCTATTCTTCACTCTCTAAATTGATTTTTTACTCCCAAACTATAATCCTTTGAATTTCTATCATTTCCAAGCATTAAACCTCTCTGAATCTTCAAGAAACTACCAAAAAATCTCACCGATTTCATCATCTTCTCCACTTGTGGGTTTTCCAAATTTGTATTGAAAACTCGTTATTCCTCTCATTAAAGGTAACCATTAGCATTCTCATTAGTTTTTAATGTTATTGGGTCTTTGAAACTTAATTCTTAACTGTTAAATCGCATGTTTTGATTAAAAACCAAAAATCGGGTATATAATGGTGAATTTTGAGTTTGTGGATAAAAACTTGGTTTTAAAGTGTTTTTCAATTATTTTTAGCTTAATTAGAAGCTTTCCAAAGTAATTTTAAAGTTTCATCAAGGATTTCTTGAGTTTTAATGAATTTTTGTTAAAAGGACCAAAACTTGTCGAAAAATTTTGATACTTTAAAATGCGTAGTTTTGTGTAGTTTAAAGGTTGGGAGTTAGTCGTAGATGAATATGTAAATGAATGGAACTCGTTTCATGCGAAAAGATTAAGTGTAGGCTGAGTTATTTGAATTTTAAGTTTGTCGTGTTAAAAGTTTTGGTTAGAAAAGAGTAGCTTAGGCTTGTGTGTGGTTGTTAGAGGTGAGTTATTGACTGAATATATGTGTGGTTTGTCTTCTTGAGGTTTCAGAGTCGATAAGGCCTTTAGTGCGTATAGATAAGGGCAAAGGGAAATTTGTCTAAGCTTTCGGTTTTTCGGCAAAAGTGAATATTTTAGTGAGTTTGGAATAGCTACTCATAAGCGATTCATTGTGTATTTGAAAATTTAGAGGAAGCCTAAACCCCTTATTTAAAGTCGGAGTGTAACTGTTCTTTTACCCATGCTAAGTATGTGATGAATATGTTTGTGAATTGTGATAAAGAGAATTATGATGCGATAAAATATGAACATGTTGTGATGACTGTTGTGATAGTAAATATGAGGATATGCCATTCATGCCATGCGATAGTGTGTATAATGTGCTAGCTAATGATATGATTATGCAGTGAATGTGTGTAGATGATCGGTAAGTGATATTTGATGACATTATGTAAGCCTTGTGACTTAATGAGATCGTTGGATATAGTTGGCATGCCATAGGATTATGAGTACTCACTTATATGTGTTGGGATATATGGGGCATTGAGGCCCAAGGACAGTTTTGGAGAGATAAGGGAATGTGAGCTAAGCTCCATTCACTAGGATATGCATGTATGGTGTGTTGGAGAGCGCTTCGCTTATGGGATATGTTTGACTCTATGAGTCTATATGTGGTGTGTTGGAGATCTGTGTATCCGATGAGTGGTGATAGAGTCTACTTTATGTTTCATAATCTCAAGAGACAAATTATCATACATTGTGATTATATGTGATTAATACATTTCAGAATATATATATATATATATATATGACTAAATATTGTACAAATAATGTGTAGAAGAATGCATGGAATATGACTAGATATGTGAATTATGACACTTAGTTAATGGCATCTTGGAAATGTGCTATATGTTG
Source organism: Gossypium rotundifolium (assembly GCA_025506655.1). NCBI lineage: Eukaryota > Viridiplantae > Streptophyta > Magnoliopsida > Malvales > Malvaceae > Gossypium > Gossypium rotundifolium. The sequence continues at coordinate 17,210,664 of CP106730.1, forward strand.
TTTGGCTGATGCATGATGACTTGTTTGCTAGTGGTTACTCTAGGCATTCACTGAGCTTGTTAAGCTCACCCACTCCATTTTATCCTTTGCAGAGTAGTTGCGTTTCTAGTGTGAGCGGTGTGGCCGTCGAGGGATTGATTCAAGTCATTCTTTATTCATTATTGTAGGTGTTTTGCTTATTCTAGCTCTAGGAAATAAAAGGGCAATGTGGTAGACATTTTATCAGTTTTGTTAACTCGTATTTGGGATTAGTTGCATATTATGTATGTTTGGAAGCTTGTGAACTTAGGCATGGTGTTTGGATTATTGTTTAGACATTTTGATGCTTATATGATTAGGTGAATGAAGTAAGATGTTTAGGGACTAAGTTTGAATGATTTAAATGCTCTTATATTCTGAATTTTTGTAACCTATAGCAGATGTCTTGATATTAAGGCTTTTAAAACAATACCTCTGTATTTTCAAAAGTGCAGGGAGTTAGAATACCAATTTGGTATCAATACCTTGGCCCGAGTATCAATACTCAGGATGCAATTATCGATACCTTGTGAAAGATACCGATATTTTCTAATGTTTTGAAATTTGGTGAGAAACAGAATGCTAGTTTTGTATTGATTTTTCAGGTGTCGATATCACTTAAAGGAAATATCGATACCATAGAGGCAGTATCGATACCTACGTAACATTTTTGGGAAAATTTGATAAGTGGTCCTAATGCATGATTAATACCTATGTTATGCTATTTTATGAATTCTTGGCATGGTTTATCAACAAAGAGTGAATGTATGGTTTATAATTCATGATAATGCTGTGTTGTTATTAATTGAAAAAGAAAAGATGCATGAGAAATAGCATGTCAGTTTAGATGAACAAGTAGTGAGACGGTGGTGTGGCATCTCGATATTCGGCTTGGCATCCAGGCCGAGTATGGGGTGTTACAATAGAAGTTGTGGAATCAAACTATTACATGGAATTTATTAAATAAGTTAATAAATATAGTATAGGGATTAAATTGAGAGTTTCATCATTGAAGAGTTTTAATTGAAGAAATGATAAAGGGCTTAATTGGCAATTGAACCATGGACTTATGAGTAATATTACCATAATTAAAGGATGGTTAGCAAATGATTTTAATCCTAACCCTTGATTTCCACTGAGCTTTCTAATGATGATTTATGCCCTTTTAAGGTTAATCAACTTATTAATCCCTTGTATAAATAACATTTTAGTGGGAGAGAGGAAGAAGTGTTACATTTTCTTCCTCAACATCTCCCAACCAAATTTGAGGAAGATGTGTTCTCTTCATTTTTGGTTCATAATTCACAAGGTAAACATGTTCCTTTTTGTTGAACTTTTATGGATTCTTAATCATCCAAACTTAATTTAGTTAACCTAAGTGTTAGTTTTTTTTCCTATTGCTAAGTTTTACTCAAGCTACCATTGTTGAGTATTAGTGAATTGGGAGCTTGAAATCATGATTTGTATAAGCTTGGCTATGTGGAGAACATGTTATAACATAGTGGGTAATGTTGATTTGAGGTTGATTTGAGAGTAGATTATATGGTTAATTTGTGACATTAAGATCAAATTGAATAGAATGAAAACTATTGGAAATTTATGCTATGAATGATAATTTACGTCCATATAGTGTATTTACAAAGTTAGATTTAGATTTGACTGGGTAGATCGTGAGATATGAGTGTTTTGGATATTAGGGTTTGAGGGACCTAATTCAATAAAATATATTTTATGTTAAATTTTTACGTTTCTATGTTTGATATGTAGAATTAATAATTTTTTCGTAATCGAATTTGTTATACGTAGCCAAAGTCGATGGCAAGACGTCGAAGGATAAGGGAAAAGTGAAAGTCATCGATGAGTAATCATTCCATTCTGTGATTTAATAATTCGTTTTCAATATATTTATATATGCATAACTCAATAAGTGAATGGAAAAAAAAAGATATTGATGTTGAACAAGTTTGAGAGGTATGTATATACTTTATTATTTGGCATGTTTAAGATATTTTATTGAACATGAATATGCTTGCTATATGTTGTTTGATTGCTAATATGTTGGAAACATGTTCTATGATAATTAATAATGGAAAGTGCCCTATTAATATTGTCAGATAGAGTTATAGGTATAGTGGGCATGCCCTGTTACGTGCGTATCATTATGTGATAATTCTCTAATACCTGGGGGTTGAGAATATATCACTAGCTCAAATACCCTGGGTTTTGATCATATTCTGGTGTGGTTGGTGGGATCAGTGCATTTATGTTCGACTAGCACTTCGATGCATACACTGGTAAATTGGTGTATTGATTTGAGTATCCATTCTTGATACTGATGTGTGGTTGGGGTTGAGAATGTATCCACTGTTGATGTAAATCGAGTTAGTTTGTGATATTTATAGCAATAAATGTTTTTCGAAAAGTACCTATGCTTTATGCGAGAAGGATTCTAGACGTTTTCGACTTTCAACCTAATGGCATTCTTTGCTATTCTTGTAGCACGAATCGATTTGACTGTGAGTTCAAAAAATCACGAATCAAACACAAAACTTGAAACAATTTCTTTTTTTTAGTAGCAAAGTAATTATATCTCTTAATAGAAACTGATAGAATTGTTATTCCTAGAAAATAATATTTTCAGGCTGATAAACCGTAAAAGTAACATATTTTAGGCCCACATTTAGTATGCTTTTGGATGATTTAGCCCTTGATTTATGTAAAAAAGTGCTTTAAATCGTTTCTTTTCATGTTTATACTCAAGAAAGCACCCGAGGACGAAAAAAACAAGAAACGGGCTTAAAACTGGCCAATTTGGGCCAAAGAGAAAACCGACACGGCCTGGACTTCAAGCCATACGGTCGTGCTCCAATCGACAGAATCGAGACACGGCCTGAAAACAATTTACATAGGCGTATACCATGGTCGTGCCCCTGTCACTGGAAAGAGCAATTTCACTTGGATTTAGATACTTTGAGGAAAAGAAACACATTCCAAAGCCTATTCAATCACCGAGTAGAAGGTATACTTGAATTGGGACACTTAGAGGCGAAGTAAAGCACTCTAAAAGTCTATATAAACACCCTAAGTGTATCCTGAAAGGGGGCGGTTAGCTAGGCCAAGGAGCCGAGCCAGAAGGCCCGATTTGTGGGAATTACTCGAAGATAGCCAGTTGATCCATCTCAAGGAGCCAGAATTCTACTCAAGACGGCGGATTTCTCCTTCAATTCCTTCAGGGAGTTTTAAGGATTTCTTATGTTTTGTTTTATCTTTTCTCTTAAGATATTGTTTTCTTTATTCATTATGAACTAAACCCTTTAGATACCTGAAGGGGATGAAACCTAGATGAATCTTGTTATTGTTTTCTAAATTATATGATAAATACTTAGTTTGTTCTTAATTATGCATACTTAATCCAAATCTGATGCGCTTAGGTGGAGGAGGAATAGACCCTGCTTAAGAGTAGATCTAGTATAATTAAGCGGAGTTGATCGCACGCCTAGAGATAGGGTGATGAGATTTTGCCGGATTAGGGTGAAACCTAATATGGGAGTCCATAGATCGATTTACTACTATTCTAGGGGGTTATTATAAGAGAATGAGAGTTCCACTAATTAACCTAGGGTTAGACGTTATGCGCCTCGAGAGAGGGTTTAATATACATTAGGGAGTCTTACGGATCAAACTAAGTGAATAAATCGTATGGTTCAGTGTTAAATAACAAGTGAAGTCTAGGTGGATTCTTCCTGAGGGTATCGTCGTGATCAACTAAGTTTTCCTTCAAGTTATTTTTCAATTCATTCTTTCTGTCTTTGTGTCTTTAGTTTAGTAAGTCGTTAATTTAGATTAAAGCAGCTTCACTTATTTTAGGCTAAATAATAAAAAGAAAGTTAGTATTAGTACTTTTAGTTCCTTTGGGTTCGACAATCCGGTCTTGCCTAAGCTATACTACTGTTCGATAGGTACACTTGCCTTAAGTCGTTGTCAGAGTTAGTTTCCAGGTTCGATCATTCTCTTTATAAAATTTAAAACTCGACAAAACAACAATCAAGTTTTTGGCGCCGTTGCCAGGGAACTAAAATATTAAGAAAGCTCTATTTTTATTACTTTAGCCATTATTTTTATTTTCGCAAATTATTTTATTAATTTTATTTTATTTCCTTATTTTTCCTAGCATGTACCTTTAGTTTATGACTAGAAGGAACCCGACAGAACCTCTAGTATACGATAGTGATATCGAAGCTACCGCACGAAGGAATCGCAGAGAAATCAGGCGAGCCCTAAATTACATAGAAGAAGAGCGAGAAGGCAGAGCCAATCCTACTGAAAGGATGGACGAGAATAATCCACCACAAGAAGTGACAGAAAACAATGCTCCGCGTACTATGTATGATTATGCTAAACCTTATTTAACAGTAGCGGAATCTAGTATTGTTAGGCCTGCTATAGCTGCTAATAATTTTGAATTAAAGCCTAACACAATACAAATGATTCAATAATTTGTTCAATTTGATGGCTTGCAGGACGAAGACTCGGATACTCATATAGCTAATTTTTTAGAGTTCTGTGATACTTTCAAAATAAATGGTGTTTCTGATGATGCCATTCATCTTCAGTTATTTCCCTTTTCATTAAGGAATAAAGCCAAACAGTGGTTATCCTCGTTACCACGAGGGTTAATCACTACATGGGACCAAATGACTGAAAAATTTTTATTAAAATATTTCCCACCAGCCAAAACGGCCAAATTACGGAATGATATCTCTTCTTTTGTGCAGATGGATTTAGAGACATTATACGATGCATGGGAGAGATACAAGGATCTACCCTTCTTTTGTCCACATCATGGTCTACCCTTGTGGCTACAAGTCCAAACTTTCTATAATGGTGCAAACCCCTCAACGAGGCAACTAATCGATTCAGCCGTCGGTGGAACCCTAAACAACAAAACTCCTGAAGCAGCATATGAGTTCATTGAAGAAATGTCACTAAATAACTATCAGTGGCAAGTTACAAGGACAAAACCGACAAAATCAGCCAGAGTTTACAACCTCGATGTAGTGACCATGCTATCAACACAGGTAGAGATAATGCATAAACAGCTTGATAGTTTGTGTTCTTCGCAGGTACATCCAGTCATGCAGTGCAACGCAAGTGGAACTGGGGCGAATCCTGAGTACCCACCCTACCAATCGGACGCAGAGAACGAATAGATGAACTATATAGGTAATAATTTTAGATCCAATAATAATCCTTATAGTAGTAACTACAATCTAGGTTGGAGGAAGCACCCAAATTTTTCATGGGGAGGCCAAGGAAACCAAGGAAATCAAAGACAACAACCTCCTTAAAACTTCCAAAATCAGTCATATCTGCAAGAGAAGAAGCCAAACCTCGAAGAGATACTAACAAAATTCATGGAAAACACAGAAAATTGTTTCCAAGAAACTAAGAAAACAATTAAAAGCAGCGAGAACTGAGTAGGGGAACTTACTAAGTCAGTCAAGGAAGCCACTAATGTAGTTGAACGACTCGTAAAGCTAATGTCAGAATGATCGCAAGGACGTCTACCAAGTAACACCGAGATTAACCCAAAGGAGCAAATTCAAGCCATCTCAGCTCATGACAGTAAGGGGTTAGATGAGCCCAATCCAATACAAGAAAACAAGGTAGACAAAGGTAAGGTAGAGGTAACACAAGAAAAGCCAAAACCAAGAATCAAGGAGTACCAACCTTGCATACCTTATCCCGGCGATGAAACGAGACGATTGGAGGAGAAGCAGTTTGGTAAGTTTCTTAAACTCTTAAAGAAATTACATATTAACTTACCTCTTCTCAAAGCTCTTTTTCAGATGCCAGACTCGAGGAAATTTTTAAGACAGCTCTTGATTAACAAACACAAATTAGACGAAGAGCACTACGTGGAATTGAACGCAGCATGCTTAGCAATGTTATAGAATAGACTACCACGGAAGCTAAAAGATCCAGGGAGTTTTACAATTTGATGTTTAATTGGTAGTTTAGCTATTGATAATACATTAGCTGATTTAGGGGCAAGCATAAATGTCATGCCTTATACATTATTTAAACGACTAGGTCTAGGGAAGCCCAAACAAACTAGGATGAGTATACAATTAGCTAATAAAACTGTTACAATTCCTAGGGGCATTATCGAAGATGTTCTTGTCAAAATAGATAAATTTTTTTTCCTAGTAGATTTTGTTGTCTTAGATATGGATGAGGATAATACAATCCCCTTAATTTTAAGAAGACCCTTCCTAGCAACTACCAAGACTAAAATTGATGTTGCCACAGGAGAACTCATACTTTGTGTAGGTGACGAATCAATCAGTCTTCAAGCTCTTGACTCAGCCAGGACAACAATCGATGAAGGTAAGAAAGTCAATACAGATGAGAATCAAATTGTTCAACCTTTATCGTAGGAAACACTGCAAAGACACAACCCTGAGCGACTCATAGATCCTAAATCGATAAAGAAGAATCACACAAGGAACAAGACCTTAGGGTCGACAGTTTAGAAGAGCAGAGGACACAAGTCAAAGAAGAACCGGAACCGCACGAAGTAAAACCAGAGGAACCACCAGAAGAGCTCATAGGAACATCAAACCACTACAAAATAGGAAACCAGGTACTATTAGACAAGTCAAATCTGCACATCATCACAACAAACCTGAAGGCAAAGGGAGAAACCCTTCTTAAGGTACACAATATCATCTCACATGAAATAGTCGAGGTAAGCAACCCAACATTCAACACTTTTGAGGTAAATGCTTATCGACTTCAACCTTGTCAAGAAAATAGAACTTTAAGCAAGAGGGAAGATATTCAAACCTTTAAACCTCCCTGATTCAAGTACAAGGAAAAGTCTAGCTTAAGACTATAAATGAGCGCTTCTCGGGAGGCAACCCGAGCACTAACAATATTTCTTTTTTTCTATTTTTGGATTATTTCTTTTCTATTTTTATTTTTTTCTTTTCTAGTTTCAAATTAGCACCAAAAGTGCATATTTCCAGACCACACGGCCATGGCCGTGGCTGTGGCCATGTGGGTACTCCAAATCGCTATACTAACATGATAGAGAGATACGAGTCAGACGGAATCAATTCCCTCAAAATCATGAGCCAACTACTGCGTGGCATCTAGAAAACGGATGTGGGTGAACTAACACGCCTAGACACACGGCCGTGCGATGCGATCGTGTGAAAACACTAACTTATAGACTCTGGGCGTGGCAATAAATACACAGGCGTGTAGATCCCAACACGTCCTCAAACTCCACCGGGCGAATCAGTCATGTAATTTGACACTCCCGTATTACACGGGCGTGGGAAAAGTGGCAGAGACCAAAGTTCTATTTAAACCACCCCTCTCCCTTTTCTCTCTCACCTCCTTCACCCGTTCTTTCTTCCCATTTCTATCATATTTTTTCTCTCTCATTTACTTCTAACATTCTTATAACTCTTGAGACACTAAAGCCATGCCGAAGAAGTGTAAGCGGCCAACCACAGCTCCTCAAAGGAGACCGATTATATGAGTTCATGCCGCCACTTCACTATTGACATGCAAGGGTCTCCAAACCTTTTTGCCTCTATTTTTCTTTTCTTTTCTCCTTTATTTTCCTTATCTATACTTCTTTTCTCGCTTAATTTAATTTATTTCATATTAGTTTTTTGGTTTTAGGTGCTAAAGGCTGCTTGGGAATCACGCACCACAGCCTTCGAAGTCACACCCACTTCGCGAGCCATCTGTCAATAAGGACTCTTCAGCACATTAGTCTTTTCTTTTAATTTTAGTGTTCTTCTTAGTCTCCTTCTCTTGAATTTTCTTATCCTTAATTATATGATTAGTATATTTTCAATATTCCTTTAGATTTCCTGGCTATATCTTCCCAGGCTACCCAATTTCTTCATCTAGCTAAATGCTTGTCGGTAGCCACCCCACCAGGCCCATAGAAAACACCATCACCACCACCAAAGACTCTGCCAACTCCCAGAATCATCCAAAATTCAGGAAGTGTTACTTCTCCCCTTCTCTTTTGATTATTTTATTACATAATTGTTTATCTATCTTTGTACATTAATGGCAATGTACATATTAAATGTGGGGTTAAAAGTACCTAATTTTTTGCATTAGTCCAAAATCCTAAATTTTAGTCTTGTTCCTAAGTAATTTGCTCATATTATTAATTAGGGTGAAATTTTTGATGATTTATGATTTTATTAACATGTTTTTGAGTAAGTCATTGATAATTATGCATTGATGATTTATACTTGAAGAATACTAGAGAATCAAGCATGATAAGTCTATTTTTCGAGAATAAAAAATTTGCTAGGTTGTTAAACTGAATTTGAATATTACCTTGAAGTTTGAAATTTATAGGGATTGATATCAAATACCCATAATTTTTGTGAGATTTGAGCCTTATAGAGCATATATTCTTTTTCATGCTCACTTTATTGATTATGAGTGTGTCAACACTGAATTGTTATTGTAGAACTTGCCTAGATTATACATATCGAGACCACATTAATGATTTGATATCTTGAGATGATAAAGGCACCTAGGTTTTAACCCATTCACTCCACTAAAGGCCTACCTTCACAAATTAACCCTTAGTGATCCCATTTGATCCTAACAACCCTTTTATTGATTTACCCGCTAATACTAACCCAAAACCCTTTGTATTTGTTATCACCATTCTTTTACTACCCTTCTATCGAGAATTGATTTGATCGCCATCAATTAGTTTATTTCAGTTGATAAAGTTCTTTCTTTATTATGTATTTACTTAGTTTGTTCTTAAAAAATCGAAATCAAAGTATATTCAAGATTAGTATTATAAAAAGTGAGCTTGTACATTTAAATCTCAATTATCAAAGAAAAAAGCTCGTAGTATTATTAGTTTCAAAGTTTCAAATGATGTAATCATTTATTTTTAAGTTCATTGTTTTTAGTTAGGTAATTGGTCAGGTCAATCTCGATTCTAAACCTTCTAATTCAGCCTTTATCCACACCTTTAACCTAAGCCCCATTACAACCCTGTCAAAGACCTTTTGATTAGTGTATCATCTCATATTACAGTGGTGGAGATTTCACTTTCGGACAAGCCTATGGGATTAACTTTTCAGGTTCGACTTATGAGTGCTTTCTCTTGAGCCTTAAACACTTTCAGTGCTTTGAGTGAATCTTTAGTGAGGATGTCAATCCTTGTCGGTTTTAAATTAAAGGTAATTATTTAGATAAGGGAAGACGCCTATGTTTTTATGCTACAAATTTATGACTTAGAATTGTTTGAGCCTTTAGGAGTCTTTAAGTTAAATTATTCATGTATAAATTATCCGTGAATTATGATAAGGCATTGTTGAAAGGAATTGTGAATTATGGAAAGTTCATTTTAATTATAAGTTGAGAATTTTGCTTGAGGACAAGCAAAAGCTTAAGTGTGGGGGTATTTGATAAACTGTAAAAGTAACATATTTTAGGCCCACATTTAGTATGTTTTTGGATGATTTAGCCCTTGATTTATGTAAAAAGTGCTTTTAATCCTTTCTTTTCATGTTTATACTCAGGAAAGCACCCGAGGACGAAAAGAACAAAAAACAGGCTTAAAACGGGCCAATTTGGACCAAAGAGGAAATCGACACGGCCTGGACTTCAAGCCACACGGCCGTGTCTCGTTAAATTAATTTACACGACCATGCCACAATTTACACGGCCGTGCCCCAATCGACAGAATCGAGACACGGCCTAAAAATAATTTACACGAGCATGTACCATGGCCGTGCTCGTGCTGTGGGAAAGAGCAATTTCACTTGGATTTGGATACTTTGAGGCAAAGAAACACATTCCAAAGCCTATTCAAACATCGAGTAGAAGGTATACTTGAATTGGGACACTTATAGGCGAAGTAAAGCACTCCAAAAATCTATATAAATACCCTAAGTGTATCCTGAAAGGGGGCAGTTAGCTAGGCCAAGGAACCGAGCCAAAAGGCCAGATTTGTGGTAATTACTCGAAGATAGACAATTGACCCATCTCAAGGAGCCGTAATTCTACTCAAGACGGCAGATTTCTCCTTCAATTCCTTCAGGGGGTTTTAGGGATTTCTTATGTTTTATTTTATCTTTTCTCTTGAGATATTGTTTTCTTTATTCATTATGAACTAAACCCTTTAGATACCTGAAGGGGATGAAACCTAGATGAATCTTGTTATTGTTTTTTGAATTATATGATAAATACTTAGTTTGTTCTTAATTATGCATACTTAATCCAAATTTGATGTGCTTAGGTGGAGGAGGAATAGACCCTGCTTAAGAGTAGATCTAGTATAATTAAGCAGAGTTGATCGCATGCCTAGAGATAGGGTGACGAGATTTTGCCGGATTAGGGTGAAACCTAATATGGGAGTCCATAGATCGATTTACTGCTATTCTAGGGGGTTATTATAAGAGAACAAGAGTTCCACTAATTAGCCTAGGGTTAGACATTATGTTCCTCGAGAGAGGGTTTAATATACGTTAGGGAGTCTTACGGATCAAACTAAGTGAATAAATCGTATGGTTCAGTGTTAAATAACAAGTGAAGTCTAGGTGGATTCTTCCTGAGGGTATCGTCATGATCAACTAAGTTTCCCTTCAAGTTATTTTCCAATTCATTCTTTTTGTCTTTATGTCTTTAGTTTAGTAAGTCGTTAATTTAGATTAAAGCAACTTCACTTATTTTAGGCTAAATAATAAAAAGAAAGTTAGTATTAGTACTTTTAGTTCCTTTGGGTTTGACAATCGGGTCTTGCCTAAGCTATACTACTGTTCGATAGGTACACTTGCCTTAAGTCGTTGTCAGAGTTAGTTTCCAGGTTCGATCATTCTCTTTATAAATTTTAAAACTCGACAAAACAACGATCACAGTAGAATAAAAATATCTCAAAGTTGTATTATTTATTTATGTATTTGTTTATTTATTTGTACCATTTCCATCTATTTATAAGGAGAGATAGAAGAATCGTGATTGAATTAGAAAAATACAAATAATACTTATCTCGATAGAAAAACTAGTCCCCTAGTTCTATTAAGAGAGCGGTGATACACATTAATTAAATATACTAGGTTGCACCCTTCATATGTATTATGAGGTGTTTTGTGCCTCTCCTGTATTTGGGTTAATCATATGTGTTTCTTGAAATTTTAACCCAACGCTTTATAATTTAGTCCAACATAGTATATGTTTTTCCATTTCCCCAAAAATATTATTTATTAAAGTAAATTTTTAATTAAATAATTTTCTCAACCCAATTTTAATTACATTAAAGTCATGACAACTTTACCGTAAAAGAATCTATGGAAAATATATTTAATTAAATAAAATTCAAATTTTTTAATTAATTCTTAGGTCGTTTCCATACTTAGTGAGAAAACACATTCATTTCCAAATGTAACTCATTTGTCTAACTTTACCATCTTCATCCATTTCTGTTAATTTGATTATTCATGTAATTTTCTTTTGGTTTCAATGAGCTACCAGAGGGACCAACTGAACATATATAATGAGAGCCCGGAAGATTTAAAATTAAGTTTCAAGTTTTGCCTATTAATTATAAACTTATTTAGTCACGAAGTCATTTTACTATAGTAATGTGATTGAGCTATCCCTAATTACATATCATTTCAAAAGCTACTCGATTAGTTCTCATCCAATGACCTTATCATAAGTGTGTTACCCTCATAGGATATTCTTAATTCTTTTTGGGATAAATCTGTTCTCCCAATATGATCCTATTTTATTTTATGGTAACCATTGCATCTTCTTCCATGAAAAGTCAATTCCTATCAAATAGTAATTAAGCCATTTATCACAAAGACAAATGAATTGTGGCCACGTTTACTTTTCATGTATCATATAATGCCAATGAGAGGATATCATTTACCCATTCTTGGGCTGTGAATTTCACTATTGTGAATGATACTATAGATTGCAGAAATCATATACCCAACACACCAACTTTCAATTCATTATCTATTTGAACTTAGGTTTTTACTTACATAAAAGTATATGAGTTATGCATATATAGTCCATCATCCACTTAGGATTAAGGTATACCACACTATAAATGTCACATCAATCTACATTTTTTCCTTCAATAAAAGACCAAAAAAGGGGAAAAAATACAAAAGGAAACGATATATTGCAGTTCATCAATATTCAACGGTGGAATCAAATGAATTAGTTATTTCGAAACATACGCAAAGAGAGTCAAACTATAACTTTGAAGCTGCTGAGTACAATTCCACAAGCAAATGTAGACACTAGAATCAGAAGAAAGAAGACATGGGAATCAGATTCTATTTACATGATATTCCTTGCACTTTCACATAAACTTCCTCTAGTGTTCCAAGTAAACTAGAAAAAGATAGCATTAATCATGCGTTATGGGAATCCAAGATGTGTATGGGTGGTATTTTTGTAAGTAACCTTGTCCAACTTGTAAATACATTCATACCACATATAGCCAACCTGAAGAATTTAAGAAATAAAATAAAATAAACCCTCCATCAAAAACCAAATAAGCATAATGGCAATATAGAGATCTACATATCAGGCAACTTACAAATAAAGCAATTGCAACAATACTTGCTTTGATTGAAAACTTTCTCTTGGTTTCACATTCCTCCAATTTTTCCATCCATTTCTCAGCCTAAGATTTAAAACATTTCAATAAGAAAGTTAATTGTGCACAAAGAGAGCTACTAGATTGATGATTGAATTTTTTACTTACATTTGGATGATAGTAGGCATACATCATTCCAATTATCCATACATAGTGATCCAGACTAGATTTAAAATGCCACTCATGCAATCGGTGGATGTAACATCTTAAAAATTGATTATCGATATGTTGCATGTTTTTGGTGCTTAGCTTGTGGATGATTTAATTTGTGTGCTTAATATAGTCTTGAGAAGGCTCGGGATTTATTTGGATTTAGAATAAATTTTAGTAGTGAGTACTTTATTGAAGTGGATCAAGTGACCTTGATGTTTAAGGAAAATAAGTGTCAAAAACTAGCACAAGATGAGCTAGTAGTAAAGTGGAGTTGGCGCCATAAGTGCTGCTTGACAGGAGAGGTTCGAATACCATGGATGACATTTTGGTGACTTTTATTTTTGCACCTTTATAGCATGTGTCAGTCAAGCATTATATTTGGTAAGGTTGGACTATATTACTTATGGCAAGGTGGCTAATGGTTAAGGTAAGCATAGAACTTGGGGAAAGAAATCCTAAACTTATGGAATGTAGGGGGAACACAAGGCATGAATCAAGGATGTTGTCATGGAAACTTTTGGGTGGCTAAAGCTTTGACTTTTGGCCAATGTACATGGATGGTTTTGTGGCTAGGGGGGAGTGGCCGAATGTTGTCAGTAGTTTGGCTAGGATTAGGAGTTAGTTTTGGTCAATTCTTAGCATTTTGTGTAAAATTTTCATTTCTTTCCAAACCCTTTCTCCTAGCTGAATTTGAACAATAGGTAAGCTTTGTTTCTTTTGGCCATTTCATTTCATTTTTACCATTTGGTCATATTTTTCCTAACATCTCAAAACACTCTCTCCTTGTCTTGAAATACCAAAGCATAAAGGCCATTTTCTTTTTCTTCCTTCTTCTCCATTGCAGATGCACCATTGATCCAAACCCCTTTTCCTTACTCTTCTCTTACCTTTGAAAATTGAATCTTAAACCTCTCATCATTATTTTCTTTCTATCTCCATTTTTTTCTCATTCATTAAACATAGTTCTTCCATGGCCGAATGTTAGAGACCATCTCCATAGCCAAATCTTTTCCTTTCTTTGATATATCATAGCGAATCTTCCTTCCTCATAGATTTATTCTCAATCATTTCTTCTATTCAAACTTTGGACCATCGGTAAGAATCATCTTCTTTGTTTTCTTTTTTTTTTTTTTTTTTGCTAATTGGTCACCTTGGCCGAATCTATAGGTTGTCTTGGAAGAGTCTTTTAAATCGAATAATCGTTCATTCTCTTAGACGATTTCTTATGTTATTTTTTTTAGTGAATTAGTGGAGAGCCGAATCATTATCTCTTCAAAGTCATCTCGAAATCATTCGAATTTGGACCATAACTTTCAAGGGATTTTTTTGGAATCATTCAAACTTTTAAGGTAAGCTGAATTCACTTTTTTTTTAAACCAATAGTCTTAAATTCCGATATATTGTTAGGAATAATAATCTTTTGTCAATGGAGGCAAACAAGATAGGGTCGAAAAGAGTGGTGAATAGTGTTAAGAAGAGGGGTGGATTCACTATTCCCTCTAGATTCAAGCGAAGGGCTGTTTCAGCAATCCGAGATTTTCCACCGGGTTGTGGACCCTCCTCTGGTGAAAATCAATTATTTGAAGTCATTCGTACTCCTGAGCCATTGACTGTTCGTGGTTCTTCAACGGGTTATGAACAATCAATCGGGGGGAAACCACCAATAATTGTTGTTTGAAATTCCGAGGGTAAAGATCTAGATCGTTTATCTTAACATAGATTTATATTTAGTATCAGTGTTCTAATCGAGTGTGATACGTATTTAGGTATCGACGAGTGGGAAAGTATAGTTTTATTCGTGATCAGGTGTGTAATTTCACACTTATCTCATGGGTTAGATATTGTACCGTAAGTAATAGAATAAAAATAGTAAAGTTGGTAAAATTGGAAAAAATACAGTACATTAAAACTTTTTGCGTAAATGCATGACATCGGTATTAAAGTTGTGGAAATTACGGATTTGCCCTTAATGGGCTATTATATTAAACAGTGATATTTGGGGCCATATGAATTATTTTGATAAATTGACCAAGTGTGAAATTTGTGAAAAAGGCCTCATGTGATTGATGGGAAAAATTTTCTAGATTGATTAATGGGCCAAAATTTGCTAGATCGATTAATGGGCCAAAATTTGCTAGATCAATTAATGGGCCAAATTTGCTAGATCGATTAATTGGCCAAATTTGCTAGATCGCTTAATGGGCTAACTTGTATTATGGGCCTTATGATGAAATCATTAAATGAATATTGTTATGCTTTGTATATGCATAAATGATTGCATGGGTTGGGATAAAATTGAAGAGAAGTGCTGGTGACTCTGTCACAATCTAGTTCGGATGGCTCTGCCATAATCTAGTTCGGTGACTCTATCACAATCTAGTTCGGATGGCTCTGCCATAATCTAGTTCGGTGACTCTGTCACAATTTAGTTCGGATGGCTTTGCCATAATCTAGTTCGGTGACTATGTCACAATCTAGTTCGGATGGCTCTGCCATAATCTAGTTCGGTGACTCTGTCACAATCTATTTCGGTGACTCTGTCACAATCTAGTTCAGTGGCTCTGCCACAAACATTTTAAATGGCTTTATGCCTGCAATTGGTGTGTTGGCGGGGTGGGTTGACTTGATCCCCACAGGTGTGCTGGTTGGTACGGGTGGTGTGTAGCGGATGGAAATTTAGGCTTGGTTGGGAATTGCATATCACATGAATTTTGTATTTGATATATATTTATATTGTACATTTGTAAATGGGCTCAAGCCCAGTTATATGCTTAAATGGTTTTGGCCCAGTGGACACGGTAAGTGGGTTACACACTGAGTTCTAAGTAACTCACCCCGTTTTTCTTACCCTTCTCAAGTAATGATAATTGATGGAGCCTTGACCGGATCTGGTATGTTCCCCGGTGTATACCGTTTCAAATTCTTTTGTTACTTAAGAAAAACTTGTGTGTTTTGAAAGAAAGATTGGTTTGGGTTGGGCTTGAGTTGAAAACAAGTTAATTTTATTACTAAAATCCTTTACTTTAGGTGACAAAGCATTTAGGGTTTATTTTAAATGAAATAAACTTAATCGTTAATTTAAGAAAAAGTTCGTATCATAATAAAATAATTTATCGTGCATGCATAAAATAAAATTCATACTATGGCCTTATTACATTAAAACAACCCAAAATAAATTAAAGTGCTTAAATAAAATTAAAATGTCTAAATAAATAATTTCCTTCTTGTGCATGGCCACCTTTAAGCTCCTCGACACAGTCCATTCTTGATCGTCACACGAAAAAGGTTCCCTACAACGGGTGAGTCAGCAGACTCAATGTGTAACCACAACACTAAGTCATAACAAATTCGGACATTTGAGCATACATATTCTTATATCATTAAAATGATGCAACCCGAACCCAAACCTAGATAGCCATCCGCTACACGTCCCCTGATTGAACACACACAAGTGGGGACTACTAAGTCAACCCTCCATCCGCTACACACCATCAAAGGCGTCATTGCGGTCGACGTGCTCATCGCCTTATAAAATTAGTGGTCTTAGGTCACCACATTCGATTCGTGGTCTTAGGTCACCACATTCGGATATCGTGGTCTTAGGTCACCACATTTAATTATCGTGGTCTTAGGTCACCACATTCACTTCCCTTTTCATAATATCCCATATGCCCCATATATCATACACATTATGCAATTTCATGCCTTAATTCACATTCTTATCGCTTTTCACATGTTAAAATAACATATATTCATAATCCTAGTAGGAGTAGGAAGCGTACTGGTACTCTATACCATTGCATGGTACTTTAGCCATATTTCCACATACTTAACAACACATTTAACTTAATCATTGTCATAAATCTATTAAGACTTAAGGAAGGGTACACACCTGATTAAGCAACAAATTCATTGAAATCACGAAATCCGATCTCGCCTTAGATCCTTAAATCTCTACATTTAATCAATCATTTAATACTTAGTAAAGAGCCATTATACCATAAATCCAAATCCTAGTAGGATTAGTACACTAAAATCCTTACCTTGTTACCGATTGATGTCTAATCAAATGCCGGAAACTTTGTATCCTTCTTTCTTGAAATCGGCAATCACTAGATTACTTGAATAGATTAGTTACGCTTTTAAATATTAATGAAACACATCTATTTACTCAACATGGCCTCGGCGAATGCTATAGATACTTACCTTGTGGATTTTAAATCCAAAACTCATAGAATAACTAGGGAACACGCGCCTATGGTGTACCTTCGAAAAGAATTTCTCCTTCCTTGTAGTGACACTTAGTAAATCCCAAAGATCTCTTCAAAGTTTCAGAAACAAGATATTAGTGGGGTTAGTCCTAAATTTCGGCAAATCTTAAAAGAAAAAGAATAGAAATCGATAATCACTAACCTTACCCTCAATGCACAAGTCGACAACCCCTTGCTTGAAGTCTCAAACTATTCGTCTATGGTCTTGATAATAGCAAGTTTTCAGCTTTTGAAACTTAACAAGAAATCGGCTAAAGGTTATCTGTGTTGTCGGTTTATCAAAAGAAAAGAGAGAAAAGATTCACTAGGGGATTAAGCAATGGTGGACTTATGGAGAAAAGATTTGGCTATGGCAAAATAAGAGAGAAAGGAGAGAGTTTGCTAGGAAATTTTCGCAAAGACTTCAATGGAAAAGAGAAGATTGATGAATAGCCTTATTTTCCTCCTTTTCGAAATTACTAGGCCAAGACTCCTTACTTGGCCATCACTTCTCTTATCTTTATTAAAATTAATAGAAATAATCCCTTAATTATCTCTTATCTCTTAAACAATAATTATCCATCATTGATCCACCTATTTAGCGAATTTTAAAGAGAATTAAACTCTTCCCCAAGTGCCTTGGTGCCGTCAACTCCTTACTCCTTGCAGCAAAATAAAACTCTTTATTTGCTTCCCACGTGACTCGAACCTAGGCTCCTTCCCCTTGATTGTGGCGTCACTTCTTGGGCTTTAAGTGGTGCCTCCTAGCCACTTCTCCAAGCCCGTTCTTGTGTTAAATTCCTCTACTAATTTTCTTAAGGCCACTGGTTTTAGTTTCCTCTTTTAAACTTAACATTTCTAAAACATTTCCTTACATTTCCAAGTTTCCAAAATGTTCACTTTCCTCTTTTAAACTTAACATTTCTAAAACATTTCCTTACATTTCCAAGTTTCCAAAATGTTCACTTTCCTCTTTTAAACTTAACATTTCCAAGTTTCCAAAATGTTCACTTTCCTCTTTTAAACTTAACATTCCAATATTTTTCGATGCATTTTCCCCATCTCCTAAGGTTCTCCAAACCCTTAAACACACTCACCTACACCTTGAGCCTATTAATTCATGAATTATGCCAAATGCATAACCCTAATACAGGATATTACAGGCCATACTACGAATGATGGGTTATATATAAACTTTGAACTTATTTTAAGTATTTCTATTTAAGTATTATTTCGATTACAATGTAATAAGGCCTCTGTATTATTTTCATGGATTTTTATTTAGTGGATGAATTTTAATATGTTTTAGATACTTAAATGAGACTGTTTTAATTTCTATAAATGTTTTCTTAAACTTGCGTATAAAAGGGTTTTCTTAAATATCATTAACTCGTAAAATTTCTATGAAAAACTCTTTTATGAAATTATTTTAACCAATTATTTCTCTGAAAATCAAATTATAAACCCTTACGTTTTAAAATCATGGATTTCAAACTCGAATTTTTGATAAACTCCATCCCCAAAATCGTTTTGAAGATTTGTTTTCTTTAAATCATTGATGACTAGATGTAAGTTCGATTAGTGTGGCATGCCAAATCTGGACTTAACGCATAGGTCGGGTTTGGGGTGTTACAATGGAGATCAGGTTTTGCAGGATCAGTGTACCCTGCCATTTGAAGAGACAAAATAACTGATATAAGCAAACAACTACAACATATCCCGCCGAAGAAGAATGACTGGCTTTGAAATAAGTATATTAAAAATGAATTTCAACTGAAAGTATACATATTTAAAGCAAAAACATTCCAACTTTAATGCAATAAAAAGAATAAAAAATATTGAAGCATATCGAAAGGCATCAGAAAAGGACATGAATATTCTAAGCTGTAAATTACTAGTAAGTTGATAAACAAATAAAAATCAAAAGAATGAAGTTAGAAGGTTGCAAACCTAATAGGATAGCTAGTGGACTCCAGAATATTTCAGAAACTCCAGAATATTGCATTATATATCTCCACCGCAGCAAAATAATGGTATATTAGAAATAGCACCTGCAAAAAGCCCTCCCCAAAAAAAGACATGTGAATGCAGCTGAATTTAGTACAGAATAAGTAATCTGCAGAGAGCATGGATGCCATGCTACTTGAAACACAAGTAATCTCACAAATCAAGAATTGGTGCATGGGAACATCAGTGCAGGTCCAAAGATAGAACTCATATCAATTATCATAAAGCATTTCATACGAATGATAATTTTCCAATGGAATATATATCACAAATCTGTTTGTACTTTATGAACATGTTTTTATTAGCTTATAAGATTAGAATTATCTTTTCAAGTGTTATTGGAATATAATTTTCCAATAAGATTAGAATCATTTTGGGGTGACCTAGCCTTAACCAACAAGAAAAATCCCTTGGACTATAATTTTCCAATTATAATACCCCAATGATAATATATAGCAACATTAACCATATGAATCAAGTTCATACTAGCTCTATCTTAATTCTATTTGTAAGCAAGCCACTAATAATCTTAATTTAGCATTGGTGTTAAAATTTTCATGATGGTTTCTGATGCATCTTGTATGTTCTGTCCTTGAGGAGCCGTTAACCTAAAACACCCAACTATGAGACAAACTTCATTAGGATCTAAAAGAACTAAGGCCTAGAAAGAGAACTTGAAATGCTTTGCTGTATGTTTAAGAACAAGGAATGTAAGATAAGCTGAAAGGGAACTTCACCTAGTTCTCCGTATTGGAGAAAATTTTCAACTAGTATTACCATGCTTAAATCATAGTCTAAAATAAACTAGGAGGCAAACATTCAACATACAAAACCACTTCTACTTCTAACCTAGTATAGAACTGCAAAGAGAGATCGAGTAAGAGAGAGGAATTGGGGGGGGGGGGGAATTTAGCCATATTTGTTAAAAAAAACCATCTAAGGACACTACCGGAAAGATATATTCTCACTAGTAGCTTTCGTGCTTTTTTCTCTCGAAAGCAAAGGTTGAAGTGGCAAATCATATTGTTCTTCTGTAAAAGCGAACAAAATCAACAATCAATTACGAAGCAAGATAAAAAAATAAAGAAACAAAATTTACTGAATTTGTTGCAATTTATAACTGTATAAAGAACAAGAACTTTCTTTTCGACGAAACATTTGTTGCTAGAAATCAAACACTCGATTTTCCTACCAGTACTCAGTTCAACACTAAGAACTAAGACTATATAAAAGCAAAAAAAAAAAAAAAAGAAAGGAAACATCAACAAAAGTGATGGTGAATGCTAAACTTCCATGTATAAAAATTCCAAAACAAGAATATATTCTCAAACGAATTGCCATTTTCTTGCCTCTTTCCGTGGTAATTGTCAAAATTATATATATATATATATATGTATGTATGTATGTATTTATCTATGTTGTATCACCATAGAACTTATACATGTTTTCATCATCACCATAAGGATCAACCTTATCATCTAAATGAAAGATAGAAAAAGATAAAACTTGGAAATTTCGGGACTTAATCTAGTTGGTTCATGTAGTCACCTTTAAGAATTACCCGCAAATTTCGAATCTTGACATCTACAACCCCTCTTTCCCAATTTCCCCAACCCCAAACTCTTTTGTACAAAAAAAAAAAAAAAAGCAACTTTACATTTATATCTCAACATATTTTTGTACCCCAAAAAGCAAAAATAAATGGATTCTAATTACTTTCCATTTAAAAAAGGAGAATAGAATAGCATCTTTGACAAATAAACAAAATAATTGAATTTCTTTCATGAAGAACAACTTTTCTTCTTGAATCAAATAATTAAAAATATGATAAGAACATTTTCTTTTCCTATCACCTTTTTCTAATTTTTTTGGCAAATGCTAAAATATCTTCAAAGTGAAGAAAATTATGATAATTGGTAAATTTATTTGATACTATAAGCACTCACCTGAAGAACCAAATCTCCTTCAATCTCTTTATTATTTTGATTTTTTCCTTAACACTCAATATTTTACCAATCAAAGACTGGAACAAAATTCAACACAAAATAAATTGAAAATATTTAACAAATAAAATAATTAAAAAGAAAAAGAAAAAGAAAATAAGTGGGGGAATTTACTGAAGCCTGTTGGTTTGTTCTGTCTTGATTCATTAGTGTAATGCCAGAAAATCTAACCCTAATTATCACCAAATTAAAACCCCTTAAATTACCTGCAATAAATGAATAAATATATAATAAAATTAAATAAACAACAAAAGAAAATTATGATTCAAAACATGAATTTAACACTAAAATTTGATACCTCCCAATATGAGAAAAACTTAGTCAAAAGAAGGAGTTGAAGGAGACAAAAAGGGTCAAAAGAAAAAGAAAGAAGAAAATCTGAAAAAATGTAAGAATGTTGGGGTGATTTTCTTTTTAAGTGTTCTAAAATTTGTGGTTGAATTGAAACCCAATGACCAATTGGGGTTAAAATAAAACAATAACAAAAATACAAAAGTATTGGAGTTTCCCAAAAAGATGTCTGCCTTTAGATTTATTGTTCAAAGACAAGAACCCAAATTTGCTTTGTTTCTATGAACGTTAAATAAAATATAAACATTGTTTTTTTTTTTTTTTTTGGGGGGGCGTGTGGGTGGTTGTTGTTTGTTTAGTCGGATTTGGATACACCCTAGGTTCTCTAAATTTGCATAGAATTCCTACCGATCCAGGAGTCCTAACCAAATGAGTGGGAAGAAACAAAGAAAATGATTATCCAGCTATGGCAGACAAATGAGTGAGAAAAAAAAAAAGGAAATGAAAATCCAACTATGTTATTAACGCCATGGAAAGATCCAATCTGAATTTAAAAAATAAAATGAAATAGAGTCTAAATAAATTGAAACCCATAACAATTACGACAACATACCCCATGGGAACTCCTTGTTGCGAATGTGCAAATAGGGGTATGGCTGCAAAATTTTACACAACAAAACACATCCAACAATCAATTGTGACAAAGTACTTTATCTTTGAAATGTGAATAGAAATTTGCAGGAAAAAATGAAAAAATTAAACATAATGAAAATAAGCTCACAGGAGGCTCTTCATAGTGGGGATGACCCTTCGATAGGTTATAAAACGCTAAACCAGTGCAGGTTAAAATGCCTAAATATGTTATCTTCTCCCATTTCCCCGTTTCATCTGAAAAAGATAAAATTATAATTTCTAAGATCATGTAGAAAAGAATAATTATATATTTTTTTAAAAGCTATTTGGAATTTAACCATAAACTTGCTTTCTGAGGTCACCATTTTACTTCTATTTCTAATACAGATACGATCAAAATCTCAAGGTTAAACTAAAGAATAAGACTCTAAAAACATCAAAAACTGAATAAAATCAAAATATAAGCAATTAATAGATGAATAAAGAAAAAAAAGATTAAAAACAGTTGAATTTTTGCAAAAAAGATCAACAAAAGAGGGAAAAGCTCACGTACAAGCATCGCCGTGATTAGAAGAGGAAGAAAAGCCTCGCTTGGGAGGAGCAAGAGGACGAGATCTGCTGCGAAGGGCGGTTCGAAGGATAATGAAGAACCTAAGCATGGACATGTGATGACCGGTGGGTCGATTAAGCTTCTTGAACTTCGTCATTTAGGGGAGAAAGAGGAAGAAATCGAGATAGAATGAGGAAGATCGGAGGGGGAAACCGATTTGGGGGATTTTGATTTGGTTTGGGGATTTTGAGAAATAGATATAGGGAAATTTTGGGGACTTAGGTTTGGAAAAATAAAAATCGGGGTCATAGGGATAGTGAACTTAGTTTTTAGCAAAGAAAAAACCGATGTGTATGAAATTTTGGCGTTTTGAATAAAACGCCAGATAGCTATCCACTATATACAATTTTAATTTTTTTTCATTTTAACCTATATTTTTCTATGTTTTTCTTTTAAAATTTTTGTCTGCGATTATCATTTTTTGAATTTTTATTTTATTATATTTTGAGTATGGAACTTTTAACTAAACTATTAAATATTAAATTTTTATTTTTTATTTTTAATTTTTATTATTAAATTTTAAAATTTAATTATCATTATCAACTCTTTTACAATTTCTTTTTCTTTCTTTTACATCAACATTATTCTTTTAAGTATAGTCGCATTAGTTGTTTAGAATTTTATATAAATGGCATTTAATTATATGTATACACCTAAATTTTGATATAGATACATCTCGAATTATATATGAATTTTGATTTAATGTGTAATTCTAGATGTGAAATTCTAATTGTGGTTTAAATGTATAGTTGAAACTTTAATTTTGATTTAATCATACACATTATTGTAAAATATAAATACATCAATATATTTTTATATTGAATAAATATAAACTTTTATGTATGCAATATATAAATAAAAATGATGTTAATTATATCAATAATTGTGTTATTAATATTTTACAATTGCACACTAAACCATTGTTCATGTATGCTTTTGGGATTTAACCCATTTTGATATATATATATATATATATATATATATATATATATATATATTAAAACAATAATTTATATTTATCTTATTTTGATTTATATTTTAAAAATCTAAGATTAATCCTAAATCATAAACCATAGACCCTAAATATTATACCATAAACCACAAACACCAAACCCTAAACCCCAAACTCAAAACCCCAAACCATAAATTATAGACCATAAAACTCGAACCCTAAACTCTAAACCTCAAACCTTAAACCATAATCCGAGACCAAATTTTTGGGAATTCATGTGGCCAATGTTAGTGTAGTACAAAACATATATTTTATATTCTTATATTAAATAATATGGGTGTAGTACAAAATGGCATGAACATCAGTAAATTCCAAATGTTTTTCAGTTTTCAAATAGTATCCTTAAACCTTAAACCCCAAACCAAATTATAAAACCCTCAACCATAAACCTTAAACCCTAAATCCTAAACTATAAAAATAAACCATTAACCAAAAATAATAAACATTATATCATAAACCCTAAAACTCTAAACAATAAACATTAAACCTTAAATTCTAAACCCTAAAATAAAATATATTTTTTACGGCGTTTTTATAAAAAATGCCATTAAAGCTCAAAATTTTGTGGCATTTTTATAAAAGTGCCGTTAATGCTCAGATCTATAGCAGCGTTTTTATAAAAGCGCCGCTAATGCTCAGATATATAGCAGCGTTTTAAGAAAGCGCTAATGCTCAAATCTATAGTGGCATTTTACAAAAGCGCCGCTAATGCTCAAATCTATAGTGGCGTTTTTCGAAAGCGACGGTAATGCTCAGATAATAGTGGCGTTTGGGAAAAAAACGCTGCTATTGCTCCTTTTTAGCGGCGTTTGGGCCAAAAACGCCACTATTGCTCAACTTTTTGCGGCGTTTTCTTTCAAATGCCGCTAATGTATAATATTTGCAGCGTTTTTTATTAAAACGCCACTAAAAGTCTATTTTGGTGTAGTGACGCATTGTCCTGGAAATGCCATCAAGATGCAATGGTGGAATTATTAGAGCATGGTGTGATTTTGATCATGGAGGATATTGGTTGTCTTCAAGCCAAAGTTTATCTTCAACGTGAGCTATTCGTTGGTTATGAGTATAATGTTTGAACTCATTTTTTGCACCTGGACATTTGGAGCTTTTATGTAAGTACAAATCTTAGTGATTGCATTTCATGGGGATTCCCTTTGGATTAATTATGCACTAGGGTTGTACATTTTTTTTTAAAATATTCTCAAAGACATGGTGAATAGCCGGATAAGCGGTACACCAAGGTTGTGAACAGATACCCCTGCCCCTAATTTCTTATCCGGGAAAGAATTGTATGAAACAGTGATGACACTTTTATCTGTATCTCTTTCCAATTATTTAATGACATCTTAGCTAATTTTTACATGTCATTCACACCTTATTTTGTTAATTTTTAACCATAAATCCCTAAAATCCCAATTAAAAATTTCCCGCCACAACTCAACCCTAATTAAAAATTTCTCTACACTTCTCTGAAACTGCTGGCTGCTACTATTTTGCTATTCAATTGCTGGTTGCTGCTATTCAATCGTTATTTTTCTTGACACTTCTCTACAATTGCTAGCTGCTTCTATTCATTTGTTGTTTTTTCAGCAACTATTGACTGCTGCTATTTTACTATTCAATTGTTAGCTGCTTCTATTCAATTCATGTTTTAAGGTATATAAGTTTTAATTTTAACAATTTCTATTTTCACAATACAGTTATGATAATGATAATGATTGAATCATGAAAATTTAGAAGAAGATACAATGGTTCCAAGTTGTATAATCTTTTCCTTACTCCAGCGTTATAGTTTATTAAATTTTAATTATGGTTATAATTTACTTTATAAATTTTATATTAATTGTAGACAAATTAAAAATTAATAAAAAATAAAAATAGGGATGAAAAAAATAGAAAGCAAAACAAATTTATTATCATGATTTTATAGAAATGAAAATAAAAATAGTTAAAATTACTTCATGCCAGTATGATAGCTAAACTTTTGACAAGTTGAATAAATAAAAATATGTGCCTAAAAATTAGGAATGTATAGGGACAGAGGTCGCCTCAAGCAAAGAGCGATGAACATCTTCCTCTAGCAATCTTTTTGCATGCTGTGGTGAATCTGTGAAAATAACTAATTGATTTAATTGCCCTACTGTTGTGTTAGCCAAGCAGTCAACCATCTTATTACTCTCTCTTAACACAAGTTGAAAATTCAACTAAAAGAAATTTATATATACATAAATTTGATTCATGATGTGAAAGGAGCATACCGGCTAGTACCAAAATGGAATTGGCAACCCTCTCTATTACACTTCTAATTTTCTAACAAATACTTATATTTTAATTTTAAATTTATTTTTTATACATGAACTTTATAGTATGAGTACTATTTAATTAAAAAAGAATTGGATTTTTTCTTTAAGAAGTAAATGCTACCTAACCATGGAAGATAGGATAAACCCACACCAACTTGGGAGGAATAAAGCTAAATCCATCGATAGTATGGAGGTTGTTAATATGTTATTTAATAGTGCTAAGTTTGGTGAAGTTATGTAAGGAGGTTCGCAAGTACATGACTAATTAAGGAATGGGATTCAATATATTTATAGAAAAGGTAATAAACTCACTGATGGTCTAGTTTTAATGGCTTGGGATCAACTGTTACAATATTTTGTCATTTACTCTATTAAACTAGTATTCAATTTGATATTAAACTTGTCAAAATTTACCTATTAAACTAGTATTAATAATATTTGACTATTTTAATTTTGAATTTATAAATTAAAAGTTCATAATAATAAATTAGTTATGAAAATTTTACCAAGAACATACATGTTTGATGTAATTAGCTTTATCTAGAGTTTAGCTTTCCTTTTATTCAAAAAAAAAAAGTACATTAAATAATTAATTTAATTATAAGTTGACTCAATTTACAACAATAAATAAAATTTATGGCATAATAAGTTTGCTAATATAAACGTGTTCATTGTCTTTATTACAATATCCCCAGCGTGTTCCACTTTGGTTCAGTATATTGCATTATCGTTTCATAGGTTGGGCAGGATTAGAGTAGATGTTACACAGTAGTTTGGCACATGATCAAACTTTTGATAATAAAATCAATATTTTTTATTTAACTTTATTTTAATATATTATTTTAAAATAATAAATAAATTATTCGAATTGGTTGAAACAAAATTGAATGAGCTTGTATAACAATTTATTTTTAAAGCTGCAGTCTTGTGCGACAGGGCTAGTGGACAGATGCTGCACATACATGAGCATGGCTAGGGCACTTGAGACGAGATAAACTCAAATTATAAGAAGTTTGAACACGTTTACTATTAGGTTGGATTAAGTTTATTTATCCAGTAAAACTAAGTCAAATTCACATGGTTAACTTTGTTAGATTTCGAGCTTAAGTTTGAAAATTTCAAAACTAATTAATAATAATAAGCGTAAACAAAACTCGAGATCACTAAAATATTTGTAAGCTTATGTTTTCATTATTCAATTTCAAAAAGTTATAAAATGATCACTAAATTATTCAAAAGTTTTCATTTAAATTGTTGGATTGTTAAACTCGCTATTGTATGGTTTTCTTAGTTCACACTGCTTATACCAATCGAAAGTTCAACTTCCCATTCTTTTAAACAATTCAAATTTTTAATGAAATGACTTTCAATGTTACAAATCTGGGAACCAATATCCAAATAGTTTTCTTCTCAGATCTTCGATATTGATCGTCAGATCAACTTGCATCAAAGGCATGTTCATCTGCTTGTCGATGGGTACTGATCCACCTTACTGATCGTTGAAGCGTCACTTGAAGCTCGCTAGCTTGAATTTATATTAAAAAAAAAAAAACCTTAATAGTCCAATGACTTAAATATAACTTTCAAATAGTTTAGTGACTTAAATGAAAACTTCGAATAGTTCAGTAGCCATTTTGTAACTTTTTGAAGTTAGGTGACTAAAACATAAACTTACAAATAGTTCGGTGACCTTGATTGTAGGTTACCCTAATAATGATAATAATAATAATAATAATAATAATAATAATAATAAGGGAAATTATTTGGTACAATTGCCAATGGAGAAGACCTGTCCATGGGCCAGGTTGAATTGGGTTCCGATTGGGCCTTGCTAAAATTTTAGGCCCGTTTTCTAGGCTTGGGCCTGGCTCAACCCAAAAAAATAGACTTAATTTTTTTCCAAGCCTAGCACGCTTGAATTAATTTTTATATAAAATTTTTAAGAAATATAATACATCAAAATACTAAAACATTAAAATAAATGTTTCCCAACAAATTTAAAATAAAATTTTAAAATGTTTATATTTAAATAACACTAAGATAGGTGTAACTTAACAAGCAAATGCTTTTAAAATAATAACAAAATTAACAATAAAATAAGAGCTATACAATATTCAAACAATAACAACAAAATAATAGTAACATAATAATGTAATGGTAATAAAACAACGAGAAAACAATAAGAAAATAGTAGCAAAATAACAACAAAAAGCAACAAAAAAATAGCTTTTTTTTAGTCTTTTTGCTAATTTGGGCCAAGCCTAGGCCAAAAAAGCCTTACCTAAGGCCCGAAGCTTTTTTAAAATGGGCCTTATTTTTTTTCCAAGTCCACTTTTCGAGTCTATAGGGATATAGTAAAATATTAAAGAAATAAATATTTTTAAAAAGAAGATACATGTCAATTTTTTAAAATTGTTTGTAGAAAAAAATACACTGCCAATATACTCAATACTCACCCTAATAATAAACTTCACTTAAACTCATAAGATCTTATCTCTCTTTGTAGAGTTTTTACTCTTTTTTTTTAGCGATGGTCTTGTTCTTGAGTTACGTTGAGTAAGATCTCATGCAGGCTTTCTTTTCAAGTCTAGGTCACATTTAGATTTAAGTTTCTTTGATTTGAGTGTTGGGTTACTTGATAGAAATTGGTTTTAGCTTTGTTTGAAAGCAACCGATTTGACCAGATGTTAGAAAAATTCAATTTAGAAAAATAGTTTTCAGCCACAGCGAAAATTTAAAATTTTGAAAACTGAGCCAGTTTGTGATATTTATAGTAATAAACTTTTTCTGAAAAGCACTTGTGCTTTAAATAAGACTTATCCTAGACGTTCCCATCTTTCAACCGAACAACCTTCTCCGCTATTCTCGCACCACCAATTACTTCGAGTTTGGGCTCGAACAATCACAAACGAAACACAAAACCAAAACAATTTATTACTTTCAGTAGAAAAGTAATTCTCTCTCAATAGAAACTGGTAGAATTGTAATTTCCAGATAATAGAATTTATACTTAGAACATAAATTATCATTACCTTAGTTGGCTACCAAAACGCGATCACACTTATCCATGTTTTTATTATGTTGTCACGACGTCAAAGAACCCCTTGTCGCAACATCGTCTCTATTTCATCCCTAGTAGCTTCGATGTTCGATGTTGCGACATTACGTGTTGGAGTCACGACACTGAAGCCATCCCTTGTGTTTATTGGCCTAAAACATCGTTATAACAACCCAATTTCAAAAGTTTCGGAAGCTGTTGTTTCAAGACCACGACTCGGCGAGTGAGTTAATATTTTAATGACTTATTTAATGTCTATAGAGTTATTTTAAGGTTATATTAATTTTTTTATAAAATTTCTTATATGTAATATACATGAACTTACTAATTTGTGAATGTGGTGATGTTTATAGGATTGTATTAAACATATAAGTATGGTAATGATGTTATGCATATTTCATAAAAAAAAAAGAGTTTAAGAAGGGTAAGTTATGTTTTAGTTTATATGAGCTTACTAAGCACTAGTTGCTTACGTAGTTATTTTCCTTTGTTTCGTAGGTTATCGGAAGCTCGATCGGTTGGAAGCTTGTCAGAGATCTATCACACTATCCAACAATCACTTTGATAGTTTTTGTGTTATTTTGGCCACGGTATAAATGACATGTATAGAATTTTTTTTTTTTTTTTTGTAATGGTATTGTTGAATATGCTAGTGATCATCTTGGTATGAATATGTACTTTGAATGTTAAACTTATTGCTTAGGAAATTTTAAGACTTTTAGTTACCTTTAGGTACTTGTAATATATGGTCTTTTTGGTATATTTAGTATGAAAAGTAAATGCGTTATAATTTATGTCACTAGGTAACTAAATTAATTGTGTTTTGTGCTTAGGATGTGACATTATGGCCTTGTATTGATTGAAGTTGTTTTGGATAAAATGTGGTGCCTTTGAATGACATATTGGTTAGTTGAAATTGGTTGTTTGACTTGGTATGTTTATATGTGTTTGAAAGGTGTTTAGGGCTATTGAATGTATGTACAATTGGAGTGGATGATTAGGGAAATTTTTGCCTTGAAATGGATTTTTTTAGGGTTAAATTATGGAACACACGGTTTCGGACACGGGTTGTCACACGACCTGGCTGCATGGTTGTGTGTAACTTATTATTTCAAGATAGTCAGATACATGGCCTAGCACACGGTCAGCGACACGACCGTGTGTCATAAGTTAGAGAGTTACACGGTTTAAGACATGGGCTAGGACAAGGCCGTGTATCCCTTTGTTCGCATCACATGGTCTAGGCTATGTCACACGGCCTGGCCACATAGCCGTGTGACCTCTATTTCCAAAAATTGCTACTTTTTCCCAAATTTTTTGATTTGTTTCAAATTAGTCTCGAATTATTTCTAAACTATTTTTAGGCCCCAAAGGCTTGATTTAAGGCCCAAATGTATTTTTTTTGATAGGTTTGTAATAAGTTTTAAGTAGTTGTTATTAATTGAATGTATTGTTCTGATTTGTACTGTAATGCTTCATAACCATAATCGGCGTCGAAGACAGAGTTAGATTCATTACAATCATCTTGTACACTCAAGTAGCCCATTAGTCCTACCTTAGGCTCAAATGGGCCTAACGGGTCATCGAAACACCTAAAAAATAAATGAAATGCTTATTTTACCAAAATTAAACTAAAATGTAAAACTAATAAAAATAACATTAATTTATGTCGAAAACAAGCTCATTAAGTACTGGAAAGAACCTATTTTGCCACCATGAATTATGCAAACAATTTTAAAGTATATATTAACAAGACCTATGATAAGGTCTTATGATGAAGAAAATGAGTTTCGATCCAATTTGGGTTGGCTAGATTATGGAATGCGTTAAATCTGTTTCTTACACTTTGCTTGTAATGGTAAACCTAGTAGAAAACTTTTACCGAGTAGGGGTCTGAGACAAGGGGATCTTTTTTTCCCCTTATCTCTTTCTTTTTGCTATCGATGTTCTCTCTAGGAATCTTATTAATGCAGTCCAGTCTAGTCAATTAAATGGGATTAGACTCAATAGGTATTATCCTATTCTCACACAAATATTCTTTGTAGATGATTCTTTATTTTTTATGGTAGCTAATCCTTCAAATTGCATGAAGCTCTTTGAATTGATACAAGAATATTGTGATGTATTAGGGAAATAGATGAAATAGGAGAAATTAGTAATGATGTTTTGTAGTAACCCATTTTAAGTGAAATCAAAATAGTAGTTTCAGGACCACAAATTTGATGTGAGAATAATTGTTTTATTATTATTTTAATATCTACATCATGTTAGTATTATCGTATAAAAATTTCATAAGAAATTTTACCGTTTACATGCTTAACTTGGTAAAAGGACTAAATTGAAAAGGTGAAAAACTTGAGTTCTATAGGGATTTAATAGCTATGATATTAAATGTTTAGAGGGTTTATGTTGTAATTATACCATGGTTATAATGAGTGGACAATTATAGACATTATATATGTTATTTTTAAAGGTTAATTAAAAGGTTAAATGTGTAATTTAGTAAATGATGTTAATTAAACTAAGGAAAAGACAAAAGTATCATCTTTTATGTTCATCTTGCACCGAAATAAGCTAGGAAAACACCATTTTTGATGCTTTGAAGTTTTGGCTAGTTTGGTCCATGCATGTGTTCATTTTTTAGGTTAGTTTTTAATGATTTTTATGTTTTTGAGATCGTTGTAGCTTAATCTAGCTAGCTCGGGGAATAATTTGTGAAACTGTAAAACTATTAGGGGTTTTCCATTAATGAATGTGTAATATTTTTGATGTTTTATGGAAGAAAATGGTTAGTTGTTGATAAACAAACAACTTTTGTTAAGTGATTTTTCATGAAATTGGTAAATAGGGATTTAATTGGAAAATAGAAAACTATACATGGTGAAATTGTGAAATAAATGAAATACAGGACTTTTTAGGGACCTAGTTGATATTCGGCTAGGATGGGTTGAGGTTGAATTGCATGAATTTTCATTTTTATGAGCTAGGGACTAAATTGAAAGGAAATCTAAAAGTTTAAGGTTAAAAGATTAAATTTGCAAACATATTAATTTGGATTGAATTGAATAGAATAGTTATTAAATTGGTTGAATTTATTTATTTAGATCAAGATAAATCTCAACTGGATCTAAATCGAGGAAAGGCGAAAATCGCGGATTAACCAATTGTACTCTTACGATAGTTGTTGAAGTAAGTTCATAGTAATTAAATTATATCATTTGATTTATTGATGTATATGCTTTTTATAATCATAAGTAGTTAATTATTATATAATTATATCCCTGATCGCACTTACATGCCCCTATTGTACTTCGGTACCCTTAATCGCACTTACGTGCCCCTGTTGTACTTTAGTACCCCTGATCGCACTTACGTGCCACTGTTGTACTTCGGTACGCCTGATCGCACTTACGTGCCCATGTTGTACTTCGTTATCCTTGATCGCACTTACGTGCCCCTGTTGTACTTCGGTACTTTTGATACCACTTTTAAGTTGTGGTTACGTTTCAATAGCATTAATCAAATAAAATAAAAGTTCATGCTTTTAATGTTAAGTTAAATGAATTGCTATGTACTTACTAAGCTTTATAAGCTTATACGTGTTTGTGTGTCGTTTTGTAGATTGCTTCTGCTGACGATTGGGACAGATCGAAACTTCAGCCCACACTATCCATCTTTGTTAGTAGCTTTTGAACTCTTTTGTGATTGTGGCATGTATATGTGACTATAAGTATATATGTATATGTGTCTAGTTAATTTTGGTATAAGAATGAACTACTGAGTTATGTGTTTGGACCTTTTGTTTCTAGGTTATATATGTATCTTTTGACTTGATAAAATGATGTGGATGCAATCACTTATGAATGGTTTAATGATAATGAATTTAAGTTGTTGTGCTAGCATTTATGTTTGAATAGGTGTTTGAATAAATAAAGATGAAAGACTAGTTTAAAAACGTATGTTATAAATGTTATGTGATATGTTTGAAATGTGGTGATTTGATATCTTTGCTTTCAATGGCATAAGAGTCTATTAGTGCTAGTACCGGAATGATACAAATGGTACCTTTTTAGTGTTTGGTTGTTAGTTAATTTAAGTGGCATTTGATGAGGTAAGCTTAGTTTTGAAAGTAGTGAACACGGTGGTGAATTTAAATATATAGTGTACATGTTTTGATATTGTAATTGAGGTGTCTTTGGCCATATTGGTTGGATGTGTATATAACATAATAGGATTGCTTATTATGCTTTGTTTTAATGCAAATTGAATGCTTGTATATATGTGCAAATTTGGATGTAGGTTCAATGCCAAGATGGGTGAGAAAAATGGCTTGTAAAATGACCTATTTTCGTCCACACGGACAGAGAGCAGGGTGTGTCTCGGTAGTGTATGACACTGACCAGTGTACGGCGTGTGTAACACACGATCCCCTGTAGCTTTAAAAGGGTTGCAAGACACACACCCCCTGTAGCTTTAAAAGGGTTGCAAGTCAGGCTATTACACGGCCTAGCATACGGCATGGCGCATGGGCGTGTGAGGTTACTTCGAAGGGTACATGGCCTGGCACACGGGCGTGTGGCTTGGCCGTGTGTCTCAAGTTAATGAGTTACACGGGCACAGACATGGGCTGAGACACGGCAGTGTGTCCTTACCTCGATTTCCCACATGGCCTGGCCATACAACTGTGTGACCCCTGCAGTGTTGAAAATTTTCATTATTTTCTAAAAAATTCTCTGAGTTTACATTTTAGTCTCGATTTTTTTCAAACGCTTATTTAGGATCTCGAGGGCTTTTTTAAGGGACAATATGCATGTTTTGAATTGGTTTTAAAGTGTTTATTGATATTATTTGAAAAGATGATATTTATGTTCGTTTGATTTGAAAACTCTTATAATGCACTATAAACAAGAGGATTACCAGTGTGCGAATAGTTGACAATCTAGGGACATACTTCGGTATTCCAGCATTGTGGGGTAAAATAAGATTGGCTGCACCGAGTCATATCTAAGATAGGGTGGTAAGTAGATTGAAAGGATGGAAACAACATACTCTTTCACCAGGAGGAAAAGAAGTTATGATAAAGTTCGTTGCTTATGTAATTCCAACTTATATACTATGTTAATTTAAGTTCCCAAGGAAAACGTGTTCTAAAATCACTTCAAGCCTTGTGAATTTTTGGTGCTGTGAGAAGGTGAATGAAAGGAAGATTCATTGGTGATCATGGGATTATCTCAAAAAATCTAAAATGGAAGGAGGGCTTGGGTTTAAAGAACTTGAAATGCTTAACTTGGATTTGCTGGAGAAACAATACTGAAGGTTAATACGCATGCAACAGTCCGATTTTGGGGCTAGTCAAAACAGTGGTTTCGAGACCACTAAATCGAGGTTAGGGAAAATTATTTTGATGTTTTTTATGTGTTATAGGATTAATAAGAGACTATGTGAAAATTTTGGTGCTTTAATTTTAGTAATTATTTGAGTAATTGTGAAAAATGACTAAATCGCATAAAATGCAAAAGTTCTATTTTTCAAGGTAGAGGTGTCAAATAGCCATAAATCACTAAATTGGGGGTCCTTAAAGTGCAATTAGGCCAATTTGATTTGTGTTGGCCGGCCATAGAGGATAGGGGACAAGGGTATTAAATTTTTGGTGAAAGTTGGTGACTAAGTGAATAAAATATGATAAAATTAGGAAGGCTATTATCTTTTTCTCTTCTCTTCTTCATCCACAATTTTTACATTCAAGGAAGGGTTTTGAAATCTTTTAAATTTCAGCAACTTTTCCTCACCCAAGTAAGTGATTTTTGGTGGTGTTAATTGATAGTTTTTGCATTTTTGGAGCCCTCGAAGCTTAAGCTAGCTATTGATGGGACTAACTTGTGATATGGTTGAAAGTCTAGGGACTTTCCATGAGAGTGTTATTGTTGTTAGCTGATTTTTTATGGAAGAAAATGAATGTTAGGGAGATGAGAAACAACTTTTGTGAAAGGTGTTAGCATGAAAACACCTAATTAGAACTTAAATGCAAAAGATTGAATTTGTGTCATAAATGCATGAAATAGTTAGAATTGTGAGTAGTTGTAAGAGAAATAAATGTTCAACTAGGCTTGTTTAATGAGAAAATGAGTTGAAAAATGATTTACGAGCCTAGGGGCAAAATCGTAATTTTATCGTAGTACAAGGGCAAAATAGTCATTTTTGCCTAAGAGTAGATTTTAATGCATTATGATCATAGAATGATCTAAATGAATGAATTTCATTGTTATCGATCAAGTAGATCACGAAATTAACCTTGACCAGGGAAAAGGCAAGGTTACAGATTAAACTGCTAGTTGATGTGTTTTGCACCGAGGTAAGTTTATGTGTAAACAATGCAATTATACATATATATTGTTGATGTTAACTAGTGCATAGCATGATTGAGAACCTATACGGTTCAAGTGGATTGAATATGGTAGTTATTGAGTAATTAACGTAGGGATTACGAAATAGATATGTGAATGTGTAATGATAATACTTGACGGTGGGCTAAGTGCGATACCACCTTATTACTAAATTGTGATGGGCTGTGTGTCACCTATTTATCATTTGGTGGGCTTGTACGATACCACCGTAGTTATTCTTTTGGTGGGCTATGTGCGATACCACCCTATTAGAGACTGATGGTAGGCTAAGTGCGAAACCACCGA
This sequence comes from Gossypium rotundifolium, assembly GCA_025506655.1. Lineage (NCBI taxonomy): Eukaryota > Viridiplantae > Streptophyta > Magnoliopsida > Malvales > Malvaceae > Gossypium > Gossypium rotundifolium. The sequence goes on from CP106730.1 coordinate 17,246,373, forward strand.
ATGGTTGATAGTATGAATGGTTTATTGAGTAGTTATGATGTGTTGAATCATGTGATTTTGTGGTATTAAGTGCAGGAACATATGTTAGTGAATGTGAGCATTAAGCTCGGGATATGATTGAGATGTGGTAAGGGAGGAAATGAGTAAGCATGACTATGAATGTGTAATGTTCTTGTTTAGTATGTAATGCTATTTATTGTTTAGCACATACTATGATGTTAATTGTTTATATGTAAACTTACTAAGCTTAAAGCTTACTCCCCTTTCTTTTCCATTGTTTTATAGAGTTTAAGATCTGAGCCAGGATACGCAGATAACCAGAAGATCGCCCACACTATCAGCTCACTCTGTATATTTAGATTTAGTACATTTTGTGTATAGCATGTATAGGGGCTAGACTAGTTAGATTGTTTTGTTATTTTGGCCAAAAATGTGTTGGCCCTTTTTAAAGATAAGCTATTTTGTATATTGCCATGGTTGATGGCTCACCTTGTTATATATATGAAAAGATGTAGTTATTCATGGAAGTTTATATTGCATATTATGAGTTGTTTGATAATATGTTGAATGGATCCATGTTGTGTGAGCTAGAGGGGTGAAAAGAGCTTGGCAAATAGCCTTGTTCTTGTCCACACGGATAGGCACACGGACGTGTGTCTAGGCCGTGTGTGACACACGGTCAGCCCCATGGGCGTATGAATTGGGTGTATGACTTGGCTGTGTGTCCCCTGCATGTTAAGGTAGTAAGTCAGTGTAGACCACGAGCTAGCCACACGGTATGTGCCTAGGCTATGTAACCCTTATAAGGTCGCTGACGTCACAAATAGAATATCCAAGTTTTTACACACGGGCAAAGACACGGGTGTATCTAGGCCGTGTGGAGCACATGGGCTAAGCACACGAGTGTGTGTCTAGCCATGTGAAAACCCCTGTTAGTTCGAAATGAAAATAAATCCCACACGGGGTAGGGACATGGGCGTGTGTGATCACACGACCTGCCCACACGGGCATGTCCCATTCTACACGGGTGTGTGGCCCCTGTTTAGGTGAAAATTTTTAAGAGCGCAAAGGTTTCTGGTAGGGTTCCGAAACCCCTCGTATGTATGTGTGAAGCCTCGAAAGTCCTCAATGAGGTTGTTGAGATGGAACTAGAGATATGTCAAGATATGTAATTGAGTGGATTAAGTTCGGTAATACCTCGTGCCCGGTTTTGGCATAGAATATAGGTAAGGGGTGATAAAACGCAAACCTGATGCTTTATGGTCTTGGATTTTAAAGGGCTTCTATTTTCATAACAAGGTTTTTCTTGAAGCAAGGAAAGGTCTAAGGGAATCATGGGCTTAGAGTAGCTTGGTTGAAGATAAGGAGTTAATTAAGAATGAGAGTATGTGGCAGGTTTTTAAGAGGGATAATGTGAATATTTGGTATGACAAATGGGTACATGAGAGTATCAGGAGAAGCAAATAAAAACAATTAGAATACAATTGCTTTCATAATCAGTTATCAAATATGTTAAAGTATTTGTTAAATAACTATAAGTGTATAAATACCCGTAGCTTGTATATCAATTTTGCACATGAAATATATCTTGAAATGTTCTGATGTTCTTTAGATTTCTAGTATGGTATCAAAGTTTCTAAATCTTTTTGCTCTCACGTCTTAGAAAGTAGCCATTGTAGTTGATCATAGTAATTTTTTGGCCTGGAAGTAGCATGTTCTTCTTGTTATCAAGACTCATCAACTTCAGTCTTTTATTGATGGAACGATTATTGTGCCACCGCGCATAATCATTGATAGTAATGGTGTTTTGCTTGAAAATCTAGTATATGTTCAATATGAACAGCAGGACTTTACTATCTCGGCATGGCATCTCTCCACAGTAAGTGCCTCGCTCCAAAATCAGTTAATTGGATGTTCTTCATCTTCATATGTTCTATGGAAAACTTTGACAAGAATATTTGGCACCCAATCAACAACCAAGGCTATGCGATATTGGTCTCTTCTCCATAATTTCAAAAGAATGATCTTTCCATTTCAGTGTATCTGGCTGAAATAAAATATCTCTGCATTTCCTTAGCTGGATGTGGTCAACTTGTGTTAATTGAAGAGCAATAGTCAGCCCTTCTCAATGGTCTTCCTCTCAAGTTTGATCATGTGGCCTCCATCATCACCACAAGTCGGGTTCCTTTTGATCCGCAAGGACTTACGACAACTCTAATTGATGCCAAAGTAAGACGACATACTCATCTTTCTCAGGTTAGTTTCTTAGCTAATTTTATTAAAGCAGATAAGGCGTCTTTCACTTCCTCGAATCTTCCTGAGCATGTTGGTCACCTCTCGCCACAATAATTTTGGTTGACTCGAGGCTCTTGTTTTTTTCACGGATAGGATCGTGGTCATTCTTGGCCTCAGTGTTAGATTTGCGACAAAATAGGACATCTAGCTTATCGGTGTTACTATAGGTATGACTCCACCTATGATGATACAGATGCACACCCTGGTGTTCATGTGGGCTCTGATGCTATTTTTTGCATATTCCCATCCCCATTATTATAACCTATGATATATTTGGGGTGTAACAAGTTTTACTAACAAGGTCACTGTCTTTGGTGGACATAGACAACACGAATTACTGGATTATGCTAGAAGGCCCCTCCATTTTTCTTCTTCGCACTTGCATGTGGATTTTATAAAGAATGCTCTTTTGTCGAGGAGAAACTGGTTGTCGTGCCCGTATAACCATCGTCAACTAGGGCCCCAGTTATGCTCCATCCTTTGATAGCATAACCTTTGTAACCTTGAAACCCTAGTTACACTTCAACCCGAGACGGTATAATCACCGTCAACTTGGACCTTGAGTTGCACAATAATCCTGGTATCTCAGGTGATGGTTTCATACTCACACTATAGGTGAAATTTTTAGGTCACCAAGTTTCATGACATCACCATGATCTTAAACACAACTTAAAACTATACGATGCCTCCTTCAAAACAAGAGAAAAACAAATATTTAAACCCCGAAAAATTTAACACGCAAGAAAATAAAAAAAAAACAATTTCATTTATTGTATTAAGGGGATGGGAATATGTATTTATATAGGGGATGGGCCAATGTAAAAAGGGATTTTTTTTTTATCATGGGAATCCTGGGTTGTAAGGGCTTAGAGGCAGAAGCAATAGAGTTCATCGTGGTTGAAATGTTCAAAGAGAGAACACACCTTGTAGGAGGTTGGGATAGAGTTTGACTCTAAAGATGCTTTTGTAGTTCTATCAAGTCGTATAGCATACAACTTGGCATTAACTTCAGCGTTACATACTCTCGGTTTGAGAAATCTAAGGAAAAGTATGCAATGCCTGAAACAGGATTTCCATGCAAAATCATGGCATTTGTGAGGAAGAAGTCGTCGCTTTGGATGATCCGGGAGTTTACCACCCCATATACATGTGTTGTAGCTGGTATGTACCATGGTGACCAACTTTGACTCAGATTCTAACATTTTTTCCCGACATTCTACTACATATGGTGACCCAATTTATTATTTTTTAGGCATGTCGAACGATCATCGAAACTAGATTCAGATATGATATCTAACTTTATATTACCTATGGTCAAAGCAAGTCCTAGGATTCTGGTCCTTGTTTTGATTGCACATTTCGCAGTGAGTCTGATTACGTAGTTTCCTAGAAAAATGCATGGTTGGTAAAATAGAAGGATTAGAGAAGATGCACAGTATGTGAGAGAAATCCTACAACGAATTATGGAAATGGTAACAGGTATTAGAGCGATACGTACTAGGTTCCATAATCGAGCTGTAAACGGAGCCTGTGTATTATGACGATCGTTTGGTCCCTGGAAAAATAGTTTTCTACCCTTTTTTATTTTATTTTCAAGCAACGTGTAACTGCATTGCAGTACTGTAAGCCACTTGTCCAAATTGACGATACAATCCTGTACGGGAGATACAAGCATAAGTTGTTAATAGTTGTTGCACATGATAATAATCGAAGAATCCTGCCAATAGATTTTACAATAACTTCGGAGGAATCTGTTGATGACTAAGATTTCTTTTTAACTAACTTGAGAAGGCATGTTGTGTTGTAGCCCAATGTGTACATCATTTTCGGTAGGGGCACCGGAACATAGGCCACTTTCGAACTACGTTCAACCCTTTGGAATCGTGGACGCCATAGGTATTATTTGTGTCACATAGGGTCTAATGCTGTGGGTCGATACCATAAGGGTGTGGAGAGACGACATGTCACTAACATGGGTACATTTTGCATAGAATTGGTTTCTTATAAAACAAATTGACATACATTTTGGATTGCTTTTCTTGAATGCATTGTTGATTGTAATCAACAGGGTAAGAGCTTTTCCAACATCGATTCCATGAAATGTTGGAGAGATTACGGGCTGTAAACCAACTAGAAGTGCTGTACCCTGATGGGATACCTCTAGAGAAATGGACATAGTCGTATGACAGAAGACTAATATACGGGCACATGAACTCAAACCTAGTAGAATGCATTAATTCTGTACTGAAGGGGACGTGTCATTTTTTGATAACCTTAGTGGTCAAGGAAACATATTTCCGATTAGCAGCCTTGTTTCCAAAGCGGGTTGAGACATATGCGGGATAGCTAAAGGGCGGCCATGTTTGGTGCGAGTTGGTGCTAAAAGACTTTGCGGGAAAATGTAGATATCGCGAACTCAATGAATTTAGTGTATCACTCGCAACCAAATCTAGTATTTTGGGTTAAGCATCCCGTTAGACCCAACCATAGAGTTATCAGTAGACCTCATACAAATGACATGCAACTGTGAGAGATTTCAAGCGCTTCGTTATTCATGCACACATGCAATTGCTGTATGTGCCTCGGAACATATAGATTGCATGTCCTATGCATATCTAATGTTTGGAAATTTGAATTCTCACATGTCCCTAATTTAATACTTAAAATAAAGTAAAGAAATAAAAATTAGTAAATAAGAAAACATTAAAATCAACACAAATTTAAACGAGAAGCCCTATTTTAAAGTCAGGATAATCCGTATCGCCACCTTAGAATAACTTCCAGCTAGTCTTAGGAACTTTGATTCGGAATTTGTTCTTCCATCGAGATTTATAAACTAGCACCCTCAATTGATTCCATTGATGTACCTTATCTTCAACTGATACAGCATCCACATTACGAGCCATTTGACACCAAATCCGAGCCAACCCCAAAATGTGTTTTGAGTTATCATTACCTCGAGCTTCTTCACCTCAATGTCGCGTGATGATCTATTAACTCAAGATTTTCTTCCATCATCAAACGAGAATGAGACGAACTCATTGATTTCATCAGTGGGCATCTTCCCAACTATGGCCAGAAAGTGTACTGGCTCACCTACACTTTCACTCGGAACCGGTTAAAGCTCCAAGTTAGTTGTTAATTCTACCTCTATGTCTACTGCTACATCTACCTCTATGTTAATTGAATTAGAGACACCTTCAGTCATATTCAATTCATTCTCATAGTCCCTGATTTCAAACTCTTGCTAAACTTTATCTTCTAATTCATCATGGTCAACGATTATATAGAGGTTCTTATCATCAGAGATAGGAACATTATGTATGACTTCTTCCATTGGAGTATTTACTTTGCATCTCTGTCAGAGTATTTCTATCATTAGCAACATTTGATCTGACATAACCTCTAATCGAGTAGATATGGATTGCATAATTGATTCTCACGAAGATATCTCATGCGAATTACAAGAGAGCTCGTTTGGATATTTGAGAATATCATTTTCTTGGTCATAACTCCACTGGTTCGTCGAAGCTCTGTTCGAGCAACTCGATCTCTCGTTAGTGTACCAATTATCACTCCCCCTGCATTCATCACCAAACTCATCATACCACTTGTATTCATTGTCATCAAATTCATGCATGATTAGATTAAATAGTTCACCAGACAATTAAAAAATAACAAAAAGTTAAAATAATAAATTTTTGCACAATATCTAGCTCGTTTATCTTTCGACTAGCATAATTTTACAAAATAACCAATTCTATGGTGCCCCAAACCCAGTTGGGACAGTTCGATTCGAATTTCAAATGTCACATTAGCCACCAAAATGACTCTACATTTAAAAGACAGCAAAACACACCAACCAACCAACCACACCTCACAATCTATTCAAGGAATATTTAAAAACCTAAAATAAAGCTTCTGTTGCGCTACTTTGATCATTAAATCAACAACAAGACTAATTCATAATTTAATATTTAATAGGCACTAACTCCATAAACTTCAGTTAAACAAACATGCATGCCATAAGGTATTTCTTTAAAGGCTATTCTTGAAAGGGTTTTGGAAACCGTTTTATTTAAGAACATATGATTAGATTTAAATCGTAATATAGTAAAATGTTGGAAAAACTCCATTCCACAAGGTTTGAAAATAGTATTGTAAAAGTATAGTATAAGTTTTGTTTTGGAAGATTCATTAAAATATCATGCACAACTTCATAAAATAATCATTTAATTAGTTTACAAGCCACTAACAATTTATGTAGTCTTTCCAATTTTACACTTCATGCATACTAGGCACATGATTATTTTCCAAAACATACATAAAACATTTTGGTCTTACCGTGATGACAAGCGGCTCTTCCACCTGCACTTAAAAGTTAGTCGAACAATTAGTCAAACCATTCATCAAGCATTCATAATCCACCATTATATCATCTAACTAAAACAGTAATAACAGTAAACCAACCAATTAAACTGTCCATAATGTCCAATTACAACCCAACAATGATAACTAAGTCTAATTCTAAATACTATAGTTTGGTCTCATATTACCTTCCTCATTTGGATTTGGAACACATCAACATACCCAGGTCTAGCCTTGTTTTGGATCACTTAAATGACCCACTTCTCCACCTCTTCAAAGCTAAGTCTCTGCAATGTTATAAAAGAGAGTGTAAGCTTATTGAAGCTTAGTGATAAATCGCAATTTATACATATTTTAAACCTTATACTTGGCTTATTTTTGGATGAATTTTCATTAGATTTGATGAATTCGATGCTCCTAATCCCTTAATTTCATGTTTTACACTCAAGAGAGCTTAGGAAGTCGAAAAGAACGAGAAAAGGGCCAAAACGGGACAAAATGGGCCTACATTAGGAATCAACACGGCCTGGGCTACCAAACACGACCGTGTGATGCGAGTAGGATCAAACACGGCCTGGATCAACGTGCAAAGCGAACCACACTACGTGTGTGGCGAAGCGAAATTGAGCACGGTCTAATGAGTCGAGCACGGGTGTGTCACACGGGCATGTCTCTGCCTTATCAAAGTATAATTCTACTAGGAATAGACCACTTGTGGGCCAAGAGAGGAGTTCCAAAGCCTATATAAACACCCTAGGGGGAACCTAAACGGGGACGCTGAATAGAAGGCAGAAAATACTTGAAGATAATCGTCGGGAATAGCTCAGAAGAAGGATCTCCATCAAGACTGAAGATCTCCCATCAAGTTCTTTAGAAGTTTTTGGGTTTTCTTATGTTTTGTTGTTTTCCTTACTTTAAGATGTTTCCCCCCATTAGTATAAACTAAATCCCTTAGATACTTAAGGGGATGAAACCTAAGACGGATATTATTATTATTTGATTTTTAAGATAAATACTTGTTCTTATTCTTAATTGTGAGTTCTTATTCTTGTTTTGATAATTCAGGTTATTGATTCAAGTCGAATGTGCTTATTCAGTGGAACAAAAGTCCCTGTTTAAGAGTAGATCAACACAATTAAGTGGAGTTGATTACAACCCTAGAAATAGGGCGACGAAAATATGTCGGATTAGAGTCAAATCTAATAAGGGAATCCATAGATCGAGTTAATACGACAATAGGGGTTTTAATTAGAAAGAAATTTCAATTAATCAACCTAGAGTTAGTTGTTTTTAGTCTTGAAAGAGATATTAACATAAACCAGGGATTTCTACGGATTAAGTCAAGTGAATAAATCATATGAATCAAAAGTAATAAGTGAAGTCTAGGTGGATTCTTCCTTAGGTATTGCCCATCTCATATAAGTTATCTAAAAGTATTTTCCTAATTCTTTCGTTGTCATTTTTAATTAAGTTTTAGTTTAAAAAGAAATCACTTCAATTCTTAGGCTAGATAATAGAAAGATAGTAATTACTAGTACTCTTGGTCCTTGTGGATACGATATTATCGGTCTTACCATAACTATACTATTGAACGATAGGTGCGCTTGCCTTTATTGTGATTCTAGTTAGTTTGAGACCACATCATTCAGTGAGTTCTCAAATATACTACAAGTAAACACATCAGTTAGGTTAAAAGTAGGCATACTATAATGGTTCACATATTCTTACAGCTCGCACAAAATAGTGATTCACACGACATAAAGATCTCATAAAATTAGTTGTTCACATAAAATATCTATTCGCATTAAACAACAGTTCATACCACATCATAACTTATATATTTTAAATAGTGATAAATTGGTATCTTGTGATTATGAAACATATAAGTGGACTTTATCACCACACATTGGATAAACGGATCTCCTTATAATGCCTCGTTATTAACTTAAAGAGCCCTCCACTGTCTCTGATATAATTGTAGCAAAAATGCTCACACTATCCAAACAATTCACCACTCATAGAGTATTGTGTTGCCTCTGGTGAATGGAGCTATGCTTTACATTCCCTTGTCTCTCCAACGATGTCGCCGGGGTACATACCCTATTGCAATAATAAGGGTGAGTACTCACAATCTTATGGCATTCCAACTATATCTAATGGTTCAAAGAGATCACAATGCTAACATATCATTTTAACATATTCACAGTACTTAGTATAATAGGGCTCATAGTTAAGCAGAGCTCGCACATTATAACACAGTTCGCAATAAAGCATGGTTAGCATGTAATATAACTTGCACACAACATAGCTCACACTCATAATCATAGTTCACATGTCATTCATTTCATAGCTCACATAAATCATAATTTGTACAACTTATTTACTTTGTAGCCTATCTTGCATATTTTATTTAACATAGGACGCACAATAGCTTAGCTGACATACAATAAAGCTCAAAATCTCACAATACATAGTTTGGTAAATTAATACAGTTTGCCATATTAATACAATTTACCATACAAGGCTCTAGTACCATGGTTCGCATAATAACATGGGTTCACACATAGCACATGTAGAACATAAGTCATATGATAACAGGGTTCGCATATATAGCAAGGGTTCACACATATGGACGGTTCGCACAAATAGAAGGTGCGCTCATATGGAGGGTTCGCACATAGAACGAGTTCACACATATAGAGGGTTCACACAAATGGTGGGTTCGCACATATAGAGGGTTCACACATATGGAGGGTTCACACAAATGGAGGGTTTGTACAAATGGTGGGTTCACACATATGGAGGGTCCACACAATGGCTTGGCTCACATAGAGGTATGGCCCGCATAGTGGTAAGGTTCGCACTATTGTATGGCTCACACAATGGTATGTCTCGCATAAAGGTATGGCCCTCACAATGGTAAGGTTTGCATAATGGTTTGGCTTGCACAATGGTAAGGCTCGCACTATGACATACAAGGTTGAATATTAACATATACAAGGTTCGCATATCACATCCAGGGCTTGCATATTATCCATCATATTTTTGAACATCATATATCATAGGTTCGCATGTTAACTAGGCGGGGGTTATACGTTAGCAAGGGTCGCTTATTAACAAGGGTCACATATTATCAAGAGGTCGCATATTAATAAGGCGGTGTTCACATATCATGCAAGGTTCACATAGCATAGGTTCGCATGAATTACTTAGTAAGTTTGCACGTCTTACCTAGGTTTCCCTTAGCCTGTGTACTAGTGTTTAAATGCAGTATACTTGATCACTCACCTAAGCAACTTGCTTCAACTACCATGCTCAAGTAAGCTTTTATTTGCCCTTGTCCATTCTTGTAAAGGCTCCTGAATGACTTGAAACTTTACATACACATCAAACACATTGAAAAGGCATTACTAACAACAAAAAACACAATTAAATCATTTCAAAATCACAGATCAAAACCTCTTAACCTCTATACCGAAAACTTAACTAGTTTTGTCGAAATAGGTGTTTAACCACTCAAATCTCATGTCTAAGATTAGATTTCAACTTCACACGTCTTAAATATCATCCAATTATAGATTAAACCATCAAGTTTATCTAATTACACCGATCTAAATTTTCGAAAAAGTCAAGCTTATATGAATGTTTAAAAAGAAAATGTTAGATTTGTTAAAATTTCTAAATGATTTATTAAATAAAGATTGAGAACCTTCTAATTGGATTAAAATGAGTTAGAAATCACTTTAAAACAAAAGCTTAACTAAGTAATCTGAGATATATCATTTTCAAGCCAAAATCAACTTAAAATCAAATGATCTATTAAGATCTTGACTAAATGATTTAAATATCAAATTGAAATAACAATTCACTTAGTTTAATCATAAAAATTAGGATCTCACATCAATTTTGCAAAATCGACGAGCTATGGAGCTAATTTGAGCTAAAATGTGAAGATCTTTTAAGGAGTTGAGGATGAAAACATGATCATCCTTTAAAATTGAAAAGAGATTTTGTGTTTGAGAGCTCAAAATAAAAGGATGAGCTATTTTTAGGAGAAAAATTTTAATTTAGGGTTTCATAAATTTTGAAAAAGGTTTTGAATAGGAGTGAAGGAGATGGTATGTGGTTTAAATAACCAACCAAAATTTAAAAATTGGACTTTTTTCCCCTTTGACCGCTTACAATTTCCCCCCTTTTCCAAATTGATCCTTAGTTTCCAATTAAAGTCAATCTCAAAATTATTTTCAAATCTGATCTCGTTTTAAAATCCGTTCTAACCAAATTAATTCCCAGGACAACTAATTTTAATTTCTTAACCCAAAATTTTTAATTATAATTATTTTAATATTTTATTTAATTAATTCCTAATTATTTAATTATCTAACCTAAATACTATTTTGGTTCACAAACTCGATCATACCTACGATTCTACTAACCCAATTTTCGGGGTGTGACAAATTCAATAACAATTTTCACCATTGCAATCCCTGACAACGACTCCAACAACTTGACAGCCTCCAGACATACGAAAGCCTATACTAGAAATATTGCAACAAAAAGATTACAACGAAACACTTGGTATGTATTCCGTGGATCGTACCCAAGGGATTGCATATTGAAGAAAATCACTATCAAATTAATTACAGAAAATAAGTACTAACCTAGTCAAGTTACGAATTAGTAATGTCAATCCAAAATAATAATAAAATTAATTAATTAATTAAACCTTAACTAAAACTAACCCTAAGTTAACTATTGGTTTCTCCTATTCCTCACTTCGACTACGCGAACCCCCTTAGCCTATAACTAATTGTAACCCTAATTATTAATTATGGCAACAATTACCCTTAATTAAGTAATGACCACCCTTCACTAGGAATACTCTCTCGGTTTCACCTAGGCATACGAATACCCTTTTGGTCTCACCGCTTGGCACAAGTTCTACTCAATAGAATACCCTCTCAGTCTCACTTGTCTAGATTTTCTACCAAGAGTGTCACTTCCTAATATACTAAGTCACTTGAGTTAACACTTAATTTTATGTTATTATTTACTCAATTGATGAATTAACGAAACAACCAAATTATGCGGGATAAATATTAAGCACAAAAATATTTAAAAATTCATACAAACATTCAATTAAAAGATTTATTGACGAAATATAAATAGAAGAATAAGGATAAGAGAATGCTCATGAATTAATCGATGAAATATTACGATTCCAAAACATCCTCCGCTCGTGATTGTCTAACTTCAGAATATGATTTTTCGATTAAGCAAACATAATGAAAACTAAACTACAAACTACAAAATACTGTGTAAAGAAATTTGTCTGTCTAGGTGACTCTCCCTTCTAATGTGGTTATAATGTGACTTATATAGGCTACATTCAAGGTATTAGGTGCCTAAAATATCCTTGAAGTAATTAGGTTTGACAAGAAAAAGAAACCTTAAGTGGCTGCAAAAACACGATCACACTTATCCAGGTTTTCGTCATGTTATCACGACGTCAAAGAACCCCTCATTGCAATACTGTCTCTATTTTATCCCTGGTAGCTTCGATGTTCGGTGCTGTGACATTTCGTGTTGGTGTCATGACACTAAAGCCGTCCCTTGTGTTTCTTGCCCTGAAACATCGTCTTACACACTCAGGTAGCCCATTAGTCCTACCCTAGGACCGGATGGGCCTAATGGGTCATCGAAACACCTAAAAAAAGTACATAAAAATGCTTATTTTATAAAAATTAAACTAAAATGTAAAACTAATAAAAATAACATTAATTTATGCCAAAAACAATCTCATTAAATGCTGGAAAGAACTTATTTTACCACCGTCAAATGTGGCAGATCAATTTGAAAGTAGATATTAACAAGACCTATGATAAGGTCTTATGATGAAGAAAATGTGTGTTGATCCAATTTGGGTTTGCTAGATTATGAAATGCGTTAAATCAGTTTCTTACACTTTCCTTGTGAATGGTAAACCTAGTAGGAAACTTTTCTTGGTAGGGTGCGAGACAAGGGGATCTTTTGCGCCCTTATCTCTTTTTATTTTATCGATGTTCTCTCTAGAAATCTTATTAACCCTATCCAGTCTAGTCAATTAAGTGGGATTAGACTCAACAGGTATTGTCCTATTCTCACACAAATATTCTTTGCGAATGATTCTTTAGTTTTTATGGAAGCTAATCCTTCAAAGTGTATGAAGCTCTTTGAATTGATAGGAGAATATTGCGATGCATCAAGGAAATAGATGAAATAGGAGAAATTAGTAATAATGTTTAGTGCCAATGCATCCAATGAGTTGGAAGATCGAATGAAGATGATTACCAACGTGCGAGTGGTTGACAATCCAGGGACATACACATGTATTCCAGCATTGTGAGGTAAAACAAGAATGGCTACACTAAGTCATATCTGAGATAGGGTGGTAAGAAAATTGAAAGATTGGAAACAACTGTTGGTGTTTTTAACAGAAAACAAAGGAGAATTGAAGTAAAAACGGATGCATAGAAAAATCAACATAAAGAAATCTGAAAAATTGATCTAATAAATTTCATTAAGTTAAGAAAACATATATGTTACAAGACAGTCACCTATATGTAACCACTCCCACTAATACTTGACTAAAACTTAAATTACACACAAAATAAGTTGACATATCAGCCTGTACATCAAATTCAAGTCATCAACAAATATTACTAACTTTGAAGTCAAATTACAAAAAAAATAAAGCAAGTTACAAATGAACAAAATGAACAAAATGCTGTTGTTACAATTGGTTCAGCTTCAATTCTGGTCTGTTGTTGCATTGCAGGCCAAAGTTCAACACTCTTCATTGGACTACATGCAACAAACACCAATGCTTCTCCTTACAGTATCAAACCTTGTAGCACTGAGAGACTTGGTTAGGTTATCAGCAAACTGATTTTCTGAGCTGAAATGAATTAGATTCACTTCCTTTGATTGTTAAGCCTCTCGAACATAATGAAATTTAATCTTAAAATGCTTGGTCTTGCCATGAAAAAAAGATATTTAGCTATAGAAACTGCTGACTGATTACCAACTCTGATTTCAGTAGCTTCAACTTGGTTTTCATTCAAATCACATAAGACCTTCCTAAACTAAATGGCTTGATTAACAGGTGTAATAGCTGCAATGTACTTTGCTCCTGCTGTAGATTGAGCAACAGTTTGTTGCTTCTTTGAAATCCAACGAAAGACCTCTGAGCTAAGAGTGAAGAAGTAACCAGAAGTGCTCTTCATGTCATCAATGGATCCTGCCCAATCACTATCAGAATACCCTATCAACTTGAGCTCTTTTTCCTTCTCAAACTTCACTCCATAATTCAAAGTCCCTTTTACATATCTGAGAACTCTTTTTGCTGCTTTGAAGTGAACAACATTGCAGCAATGCATGAATCTGGACAGGAGGCTAACAGTAAACATAATATCAGGCCTTGTAGCTATCAAGTAGAGCAAACAACCTACCAGGCTTCTATATTCCTTCTCATCAACTCTTTTATGGTTGCCATTGCTTGTCAATTTTTCACCTTGAGCCACAGGTGTGCTAACAATTTTGTAGTTTGACATGCAAAATTTGTTTAGAATCTTCAAAGCAAAAGCCTGCTAGCTTATGAAGACAGCTTGATCAGTCTGAATTACTTTCATACCAAGAAAATATGTCATTTCCCCCAAGTCAGTCATCTCAAAGACATCCTGCATTTGCACTTTAAACTTATTAATCAGCTCACCCTTGCTTCCTGTTTCTAACAAGTCATCCACATAAAGTGAAACAATCAACATGGTTTTATTCTCTGGTTTCTTCACATAAAGAGTAGACTTACTGATACTTCTCTCGAACCCAAGCTTAGATAGGTATGTATCAACCCTGTCATTTTAGACCCTTGGTGCCTGTTTCAGACCATACAAGGCCTTTTTCAGCTTGTAGACCTTGTCCTCTTCATCAGGAACCTTGAACCCTTCTGGTTGTTAAATGAAAATTTCTTCCTTGAGGAAGCCATTCAGAAAAATAGACTTGACATATAGCTGATGCACTCTCCAACCCTTTTAAGTTGCTAAGGCAAACAAGAGCTTTATTGTGTCTAACCTTGCAACAGGAGAAAAGGTCTCAATGAAGTCGATCCCATACTGTTGGATGTATCCCTTCACCACAAGTCTTTCCTTGTATTTGTTTAGAGAGCCATCAGCATTGTACTTGACTTTAAACACCCATTTTATATCAATAACCCTCTTTTGGTCTAGTTTGTCAACCAATTCCCAAGTGTCATTCTTGTGTATCATCTTCATTTCAGCTTCCATGGCCTTTTTCCAACACTTTTCTCTGGCAGCTTCATCAAAATTTTTACGCTCAATTATTACAACATCACATTTTTTATAAATGTCAGTGATGCTTATTGTGCCTCTCACAAGTGCATCATCAAAATCATCATCAATTGGCTCTTCTTCAGTTGGTTACAGATTGCTGTTTTGCTGAACTTCCTCACTCAAGCTTGCATCTGTACCATTCCAATTCCAAACATTTTCCTCATTAAATTTCACATCCCTACTCACTATGATCTTGTCTGTAGAGGGATCAAAGATCCTGTAGCCTTTCTTTGTACTGCTGTAACCAAGAAAGATCTCTGGCATAGATCTTTTCTCTAATTTGATTCTCTTTTCAGCTGGAATGAGATTGTAGCAGAGACAACCAAACACTTTTAGGTGTGAAAATATTGGCTTAACCCTGAACCAAGCTTCAAAAAGAGCCTTTTCTTTGACAAAATTAGATGGCAATCTGTTGAGCAAATACACTGAGGTGTTCACAGCCTCAGCCCAAATTTGCTTGGCAACTTGCTCTCAAACAATAGTCATCTATCCATATCAAGCACTGTTTGATTCTTTCTTTCACAAACTCTATTTTGCGGAAGAGTATAGATGGTTGTCAGCTGATGATGAATTCCAGCTTACTCACACAGCTTCTAAAACTTCTCTGACAAATATTCAGTTCCATTGTCTAATCTTAAGGCCTTAATCTTGTAGCCTGATTGATTTTCAACTAGGGCATTAAACTTGCTGAATGCTTTAAACACTTCAGACTTTTGTTTTAGAAAATAGACCTAGTAGAACCCAGTTAGATCATCTATGAACAGCACAAATTACTTGCTATCATTCAAAGAAGAAGCCTTCATTGGTCCAAAAATGTTAATATGGACCAATTCAAGCTTATCTCGAGCTTTCCATGCCTTATTAACTGGAAAAGGCAATCTCACTTGCTTCTTAAGCTGATAAATTTCACAAACACTGTCTTTGACTTCAACCTTGGACATGTCTTCAACCAAGTTTAATTTTTGCATCAAACCAAGTGATTTATAATTAACATGGCCTAGCCTTTTGTGCCATAAACTAGCTTTATCAGTAAGACCATTATAAGCTTTCTTTTCCAGCTGATTCACATCGAGCATAAAGCACCTATCAGTCATAGCCACTGTGACTAGTTCTTGACCAAATGAGTCCTCAACAACACAAGATTTATTCTTGAAAACAAGTGAATAACCATTATCAATTAGCTGGCCAACACTAAGCAAATTTTGGTCTATGTAAGGTACAAAAAGAACATTTGAAATTATATTATTACTTGAGTATGTGTTGATCACTACTTTGCCTCTGCCTCTAGCCTCAATGAGGTTTCCATTTCCAATCCTAACTTTGGAAGCAAAGCTTCTATCAATATCCTTGAACAACTCTTCATCAGATACCATATGGTGAGTGCAGTCACTGTCTACTAACCAGTTCCTTCTAACTTTGGTTAAGGTTGTATAATAGGATGCAGTGAAAACATACTCTTCCTGAGCCTGAAAGTCCTCAGCAGCTTGAGCTTGATTTTGCTATTGAGTTTCTGCCTTTCTTTTGTTCTTGCAAACCATTTCAATATGGCCAAACTGTTTGCAACTCCTGCATTGAATATCAGGCCTATACCAGCAGTACCTCTCTAAATGTGTAGACATTTTGTAGTGAATGTATGGTGGGAACCTTTCTTTTTAGCATCCTTATTTGGTTTCTTCCTTTTTTCAAGCCATGGTTTCTTCTCATTGTAGCTCGAACTTGAGCTTTCTTTGGCTTTTGCGTGGAAAGCTCATTTAGGAAGCTCCTCCAGCCTATTGGCCCTTCTTTGCTTGAGTGCATATAGATAAGTTATCAACTTAGACAATGAGATGGTTGATAAGTCTTTCGAGTCCTCCAATGAGGAGATTTTTTACTCAAATTTTTCAGGGAGAGTTGTGATGACCTTCTCGACAACTCTGCTCTCACTGAAATCATCTCCAAGGAGCCTAATGTTGTTGATTGTGGCCATTATCTATTGTTTTAGACTCTCTCATCTTCATAATCTCAAAGTCCTTTCTTAGGTTGATCAGCTGTTGCCACCTTGTCTTATCTGACCCTAAAAACTCTTCCTTCAACTTCTCCTAGGCTTGCTTTGGAGCGTCGCAAGCCATATTCGAGTGAAGTTCACATCAGACACACCATTTTGCAAGCATGTCATTTCTTTGTGCTTCTTAACACACTCTTCACTATGCTGTCTGATTTGTGCAATAGTGGTATTGGCCCTCAATAGAGGTGGTTCTGTGTCATTCTCGACCACATTTCACAAGTCATGTGCTTGCTAGTAACTTTTCATCTTTACTACCCAAATGTGGTAGTTTTCACCAGCAAAGGCAGGTGGTGGTGGTGTAAAGCTCATATTGCAGCAACAAAAACAACAGCTTCAGTTTCTTTCTCTTCAAGGTTTCTTCACAATGAAAACTACCAACAACAGAGGCTCTTAAAGATGACAGGCTCTAATTACCATTTTTTGGGGTTTTTAACAAAAAAAAAAAAGAGAATTGAAGCAAAAACGGATGCAAAAAAAAAAAAATGAACATAAAGAAATCTGAAAAATTGATCTCATAAATTTTCATCAAGTTAAGAAAACATATATATTACAAGACAATCACTTAATATGTAACTACACCCACTAATACTTGACTAAAACTTAAATTACACACAAAAGAAACTGACATATCAGCCTTTACACCAAATTCAAATCATCAACAAATCTTACTAACTTTAAGTCAAATTACAAAACAACTAAAGCAAGTTACAAATGAACGAAATGAACAAAATGCTGCTATTACACTTGGTTCAGCTTCAATGCTGGTCTGCTATTGCATTGCAAGCCAAAGTTCAACAACAATAGACTTTTCCACTAGGAGGAAAAGAAGTTATGATAAAGTTTGTTGCTTGTGTAATTCCAACTTATACTATGTTGCTTTAAGTGCCCAAGGAAAATGTGTTCTGAATTCACTTCAAGCTTTGCAAATTTTTGGTGCAGTCAGAAGGCGAATCAAAGGAAGATTTATTTGTGATCATAGGATTTTCTCACAAAATCTAAAAGGTAAGGAGGGTTTGGGTTTAAAGAACTTGAAATGCTTAACTTGGCTTTGTTGGCGAAACAATACTGGAGGTTGATACGCGAACCTGATGCTTTATGGTCTTGGATTTTAAAGGGCTTCTATTTTCATAATAAGGTTTTTCTTGAAACAAGGAAAGGTCCAAGGGAATCGTGGGCTTGGAGTAGCTTGGTTGAAGCTAAGGAGTTAATTAAGAATGAGAGTATGTGGCAGGTTTTTAAGAGGGATAAGGTGAATATTTGGTTTGGCAAATGGGTACATGAGAGTATGCTAAGATTTTGTGTAAAGAGCAAGAAATATAGGATTTAGCAGCAATTGATCCATGGATTGAGGATGAAGTTTGGAATGCTATCCTAAGCATCCCAGTTGTTAATGTGGAGGAGGAAGATAGGTTGGTGTGGCCTCATACTGGAATAAGGTGATTGCAGATTTGATTGCGGATTGGGTAGCTAATCATGCTAAAAAGGGGATCTGTGACTTAACTTAGTTACACCAACCACCACCCTTCTTAGTCTTCATCCTTGACAAGGATGGTTTACGAGCTCTTCCTAGTTAGATTACAAGATATATACATACTAATATAAAGCCAAAGTGTTTTTTAAATAATAAATGGGCTATATCTAGCCACGCCAGATTTAGACCTTAAGCAAAAACTGTACCACATACATATTACAGGTAATTGGTATGGTCCAGGTATGGTCCGCTCACCTCATTAGATTGTTTACTTGTTTGTATTAAATTATAATTTAAAATTTTGTTTGAATAGTGCTCTTTTAATTGAAATAATTAACAATATTAATTATTTAGACTAACTAATGATATTTTAAAAGTAGTAGAACCACATTATGTAAAAATTAAAAGCATATGGATGAAATCTAAAGTTTCAGCAGAGTTTAGGGCCAAAATTAAAATTTAACTATTGTCTTATAATGTTAAAAAAAAAAGTAATGCAAACCTAAAAGAAATGAAATGTCAAATGTCAATTTTAAAACTCTTTAAAGCATTCAAATTATAAAACCCCGTAATATTTTAATAAAAATTAACAATATTACCTATATAGACTAATAACAACTTTATAAAATATAAATACCGAATTATGTTAAAATTTAAAATATATAACTAAAAATCAAATTTAAACATAATAGAAAGACCAAAATTAAAATTTAACCATTTTTATTTGACCCACGTGTCAGCAAAGAAGGATCTTTGGACCTTCCAAGATATTAGTTTATTTCTTTTTCTAAGGGGCAAAATACCCAAAATACCTAAACAATAATTTAATTACGAAAAAGGGCCAGTTTTAAAAATATTTACGGAAAAATTCGTTTCTCCCCAAAAGCAGCGTCCACGTCGGTAGCGTTTTGTGGGGATCTGAAAGCGCCCCCAAGGGCGCTTTTATACATCATCACAAAGTCTTGTGAAGAAGCGCTTTCTTGATGTTACAAAAACGCTCCCC
Source organism: Gossypium rotundifolium (assembly GCA_025506655.1). NCBI lineage: Eukaryota > Viridiplantae > Streptophyta > Magnoliopsida > Malvales > Malvaceae > Gossypium > Gossypium rotundifolium. Next base: position 17,265,941 of record CP106730.1, read on the forward strand.
CATAGACGCGTTTTAGCCCATGTTTTTTTAAAAAAACTATTCTCGAGTTTTAAAAATTTACGAGAATAAGCTTTTATAAATGCTCAAAGTGACAACACCATTTCTTTAAGGTGTCATCAATTAATAAGGAAATATAACTTATAAAGGAAACCTTTATATAGACCTAAAGTCTCATTTCCTTGTTTTCTTGAGTAAAGTGGGATATGAGATATGTGTATATATAGACTCATGAATAGTTTTACACTTGTTCCTAAACAATGTGTGATTCCTTCATCTTTTAACTAACAACATAAGATGACATGCTACACTATATTTGATTTTTTTTACAAAACAATTTCTTTTTTTATATTTTGTTAACATTTTATTATATTATAAAAATAAGAAAAAAACAACTCAAATATATTTTTGCAAATCAAATAAGATCGACTACATCACATGATAAAATAATATAAGAACCCAAAAACTCAAAGGGATTTGCAAAAATATAATTTTTGTCCTATTTTTATTAAATCGGTTAAACTTTTATTTTTTCCTTTTTTATTTTTATTAACTTTAACATGAAGGAACCAAAATGAAAAAATACAATTATGAAGATCAACCAAATTTGGCAGTGTTGATGGTTCCAAAGAAGAAAGGACAAAGGGTGCAACGCAACGTTTTAGAGACGGATTCTAAAGTAACCAATTGGCAAAACCATTGCATGCAACTAACATCGTAACATTTATATATTTACTTTATTATATATTAATAGAACTTACATCCACACTTGATGACAAAATTTATATCATGTCGTCACAGTAAAAAATTTCAAAGTTATTTATTTTCATTAACGATTCGGTTCATTAATAGATTATAGAGTTTGTCAATAATAATTTTATTTTGTGAATTGATTATAAATAATGTACTTAAAATTTAAAATTCATTGTAAATAATATACGTGTTAAAAAATTTAAAGTAAATTGAGTGATTGTGTGATACAAAATAAAAAAAAATTGTGTTTAATCCTCAACATGCCCATTAATAGTAAATTTCATTTGTTAATTTATTATTTAATAGTGTCCATATTTTAGGTTATATTTATGTTAAAAACTTTAAAATAACGAAAAATATCATTAAAATGTGATGAATTTCTTTTTTGATTTTGAATCTCATCGTAAGATATGTACGACATCTATAAAATGTGGGAGTACGTTGCATTCAAATTCTTCATCACTAAACATCAATGAGAGCTAAGTGGTGATGATGATGTGATTCGATATGTATTGCATGTATGAAACATCATTGGCGACAAGTAATTTCATTATTTTTGTCCAAATCTTGTTTTCTTTTTCATACTTATATTGTTATTAGAGAAATAGAAAGGAAAATTTTAGAATAAGATCAAATAAGATCGACTACATCACATGATAAAATAATATAAGCACCCAAAAACTCAAGGGATTTGCAAAAATATATTTGAGTTGTTTTGTTTCTTGTTTTTATAATATAAGAAAATATTAATAAAATATAAAAAAGAAATTGTTTTGTAAAAAAATCAAATATTGTGTAGCATGTCATCTCATGTTGTTAGTTAAAAGAAGAAGGAATCCCACATTGTTTAGGAACAAGCTGCAAAACTATTCATGAGTCTATATATACACATATCTCATATCACACTTTGCTCAAGAAAACAAGAGAAATGAGACTTTGGGTCTATATAAAAATTTCCTTTATAAGTTATATTTCTTTATAATTGATGACACCTTAAAAAAAATGGTGTTATCTATTTGAGCCTTTATAAATGTTTATTCTCGTAAATTTTTAAAAATTTTGAGAATAGTTTTTTTAAAAAAAAAACACGGGCTAAAACACGTCTATGGGGAGCGTTTTTGCCACATCAGCAAAGTGCATCCTCGTCAGTGTGCTTTGTGCTGATGTGGCAAAAGCGCTCCCCCAAGGGAGCGCTTTCCTGCTGCATCCCCACAAAACGCGCTGACGTGGACGCATTTTAGGGGAAAACAACCATTTTCTATAAATATTTTTAAAACCAACCCTTTTCCGTAATTAAATTATTTTTTAAGTATTTTTGAATATTTTACTCTTTTCTAAGTGCGGAGAAAACCAACCCTAAATTTGGCACTTTTTTTTTTAATTTTTAAATTTTGGTTTGTTTTCTTATTTAAGGCACAATTATAGAACATGGAACATATGAATCAACTATTATTATAATTAAAAGGCTAGACGTACAATTTTAAATTTACTTTTCTCAAGAAGAATCTTTAATATTATCTGATTACCTGATTTCGTTAACAAATCTGCTCAGCTGTGAGTCTGGTGAGGTGACAGCTCTTTTATCAATAAAACCAATGGAAGTCAAACATCTTGCTTAGCTCTTCCCTTCAGCTTGCATCTTGTTTAAATCACGCCGTTCCAAAATCCATATCCATAGTCCTTCATTTTGCTTATTTCCTGGAGTTGAAGGTAGTGCTTTTGAATATATATTGATTAGCTCAGATAATTAATGAAGAAAAACAAAGGAACCACCGGCCATGGCAGATGAGAGAAAGACCATTGAAGAGGTCGAAAACAGTCCTTTGAAGAAGAAAAACAGATGGATACGATCCATATTCCTTCGGCCCATTTTGTCTTGGCCCATCTGAATAAATCAGAATAAAATAAAAAATAAATAAATTAATAAACTAGTGTTTTTTTTAAAAACAGTCCAGTTATATTTTCAAGACCCATGGCCCAACACTCAAACTTGTAGCCCTTTTACACCAAAAATCTAGACCCAACAGACTTAACCCAGAATAGAACCCAACACTTATAGCCCAAACTTACACGACCCAGTGACTAAACAGAAACCTAGGGTTTCCTAAAACCCTCGTGCCTCAAGCAGGATTCCAACAGTCGCGCCACTCACCCCACAACCTTGTCCAACTTGTTCTCGCGTCGAAATCAGCGCGCATGTCGCCCCACAGTCGAGATCTCCATTTCCGACCTGCAAAAGAAGAAAGAAATCGCAGTAGCAGATGTATTTCCTTTTTTATTTTTTTCATTTCGGGGCTATAAAAACCCCCCAAAATCTGTAAACGTGGAACATGATTTTTTTTCAGAACACAGATATACACACAGAAAAAAAAAAAAAAGAATACTCAAAATATTCAAAAGAGAGAGAGAGAGAGATATACAAACAAAGAGGGAGAAAATGGAACGATACAAAAGAAATACAAAGAAATAAAGTGTTACAGTTCGTTCACAGAGGTGATTTACTACGTTATTTTGTTTATTTTTATTATTAAATTGTCTTTTATGCGAACCTTTATTATTCTAAAAAATATATAAAAAAAGGGTTTACCTGGGCAAGAGAAATAGTGGTTTCCGGCCACCGGCCACGAAGGCGCTTGGCACGTGTGAAGCAGTGGCACGAATATCCTACGCCGGAGTCAGACGAGAGAACAAAAGGGGATTTCAAAGCCTTTTGAAGTTTAAAAAAAAAAAGGGATTGGAAATGTTTTTTTTTTTTTAATGAAAACTGACTTATATAGTATTTAAGAAACGACGTCGTTTAGCAGATACATGATCCGTGTTGACTTGACCCGGGACACAGATCCGCGTGTTTTTTTTGGATGGCCTACTTGCCATTTTAGTCCTCCTTATTTTTATTATTTTAATTCTTTTTATTTTAAATTCTTTTTATTTTTAATTTGGCCCCAAAATTTATATTCGGTTTCTTTTTAATCCTCGGGTTGCATTAAAGGCTAAATCTATTACGACGCCATTTTAAAATTTGGCATAATTATCATTTTAACCCCTATAATTTAACGCGCGTTTTAATTTAGTTCTTTTGTATCTGTTTTAATTGCTATTTTAACCCTTGTTTTCTTTGTGTTATTTTTATCCTTTTATTTTATTACTTTAATATTGTAAAATTATTTTATTATATTAAATTGTCTATATTATTTTCTTTATTATTTATATATCAATATATCAATATATAAATATATATATTTATATATTAAATGATTATTATTTATTATTATTTTATTTAGCTCAAAATTATTTTCATTACATATTATTTTTATATATTAATTACTATATTATATGTTTTTAAAATTTTTATATTACATAGTATTGCATTATGTCATATATTATTTTAAAATTTTATTTTGTATAAAATTTATTTATATTTTATAACATGTTTCACATATATTATTTATATTATATTTTTGAAAATATCTTTATTCAAAATTATTATATATATTATTATGTATTATCTTTTATATGTATTAAATTATATATTTATTATAATATTTATTTATTATTTATTATTGTTTTATATATATTGCTTTATATATTTTATTTATCCATGCAATGCCCTTTTATTTATTTATTATTTTATGATTACTATAGTGCGATTATTTTAGTTGTATTTTATATTGTCTATATTAAATGCTAATGTATTATAATTGTTTTTAATATTTGTGTACGATAGTTTATAAATGCAATATTGTCACATTGATTATTGTTTAAAATAAAATACATTTTTGCAAGATTACTATATTTTAAAATAAGGCAATGTTTTGTATTTAGAAATTAGGAAATAGTGCCCTAACATGTCAAGTTAGATTTTCTGTTTGGCTAAATAATTAAACATCCTTTAACAAGCTTTTGAAAATCATGAGATATTTTTTTAATTACGAGGGTTTAAAATATCGTGTCCTATTGTTTTGGATGTGATGTTTATATTCTTTCGGAATAAAGAAATCTCAAGTTTTAAATCAAAAAAACTTATTCTTGGGAATTCAAAACGTTGTGTTCTAACTTACTAGATATGATGTTTTGTGTCTCGAAATAAGGATTTTTTAAAGACGTGCCTAGTTTCGAAGTCATGAGATGCTATAACCTAACTTACTGGGTATGGTGTTTTATTTCTTTGAGATAAGTAAGCCTGGATTTTTTTTCTCCAAATAAAAGGACCATTTTCTAAAATTTTTCAAAGTTTCAACATTAGGACATGATTTTATTGATTAGGTACCAATTTTTGGGCGTTATGAGGGTGCTAATCCTTCCTTATACGTAACCGGCTCCCGAACCCATTTTTGTTTTTTTTCGTAGACCAAATTCAGTATTTTAAAATAAAACATTTTGCAAGGTAATCCAATCACACCTAAGGGATTGGTGGCGACTCCCATTTTGTTTTTAAAGTCGATCCCCATTTTCTAAACCGATTTTAAAATGGTTTCGACATCATGCATGCAGATAAAGTGGATACGATCCATATTCATTTATTAATTATCTAAGGATAAAAATAAATTTGAAAATATGGATTATATTGAAAAAACTCATGCAAATTCATAATAATAAAAGTATATATATTTTTGTTTGAATAGTGCTCCTAAGAAAACATGATATCAACATTTTAATTGAAATAGTTAACAATATTAACTATTTAAGCTAACTAATCACCTTACAAGAGTAGAGGAACTTTGTTATGTAAAAGTTAAAAGCATAAGAATGAAATCTAAAGTTTCAGCATAGTTTAAGGGCCAAAATTAAAATTTGACCAATGTTTTATAATGTAAAAAAAAAAACAAACAAAACAAAAATTGTAATATCCCGGACTATGGCTTATGCATTATTACTAAATTGTATGAAATAGCATGCACTGTGTGTTGTGAATGTGTATTATGAATTTTGTGAACCTTAGTGTGAAGGAAATAGCTTAAAAATTATTTGATTTTAAAGTTTAAAAGAGGAAGCTAAGTCTAATAAGGCCTTAAGAAAATTTGTAAGGGAAATTGACATGAAATTGGGCTTGTTAAAGTGGTTGCAAGGCGCCACTTAAAGCCTCTGTAAGTGACGCCACAAGCAGTGCAAATGGGCGAGGTTCGAAGTCACAAGGAGGCAAAATAAGAACTTTTATTTTATGCAATAAGGAGTAGAGGTGGAC
>CP106730.1:20351872-20418884 GCA_025506655.1 Gossypium rotundifolium
TCCGAAAACCATCAAATTGAACAAACTGTTGAATCATTTGTATTGTGTTAGGCTTTAATTCAAAATTATTAGCAGCTATAGCAGGCCTAACAATACTAGATTCTGCTCCTGTCAAATTAGGTTTAGCATAATCATACATAGTGCATGGAGCATTATTTTCTCTCACATCATGTGGATTGTTTTCGTCCATCCCTTTAGTAGGATTGGATCTGTCTTGCTGTTCTTCTCTTTGGTAGTCTAGAGCTCGTCTAGTTTCTCTGCGCTTTCTTCAAGCGGTAGCCTCAATGTCACTATCATATTCTAATGGTTCTCTTAGGTTTCTTCTAGTCATAAACTAGAGGTACCTCGCAAGTCAAGAAAGAAAGAAAGAGAAATAGTAAAAAATAAAAATTTAATCTAAAAAAAATAAAATAAAAATAGAATAATGACTAAAGTAGTAGAAATAGACCTTTCTTAATATTTTAGAGTTCCCCGGCAACGGCGCCAAAAACTTGATCGTGTCAAATAGTCAAGTTTTAAAATTTATAAAAAGAATGATCGAACCTGTAGACTAACTATGACAATGATAGAGGCAAGTACACCTATCGAACAGTAGTATAGTTTAGGCAAGAATATCTTATCGAACCCAAAGGAACCTAAAAGTACTACTACTCACTTTCTTTCTATTATTCAACCTGAAATATGGAGCGATTGATTTATTAATCTAAAACAAATGAAATATTTTAAACTAAATGAACAGATGAAAGAACTAAACTTTGGGAAAAGACTATGAAAAAAAAACTCAATTGATTACGATGATACCCTCAAGAAGAATCCGCCTAGACTTCACTTGTTAGCTAACCTTTATCAGATTAGATAAAGCAGCATAATTAAGAACAAACTAAGTATTTGTCATATAAACCAAAAATCAAATAACAAAATCCATCATAGGTTTCATCCCCTTCAGGTATCTGAGGGGTTTAGTTCATAACAAAGTAGGAAAACATCTCAAGAGAAAATATAAAACAAAACAAAGGAAATCCATAAAACCCCCTGAAGAAATTGAAGAGGAGATCCTCCGTCTTGAGTAGAATCCCGGCTCTTTGAGATGGATCAATTGGCTATTTTCGAGTAAATCCCTAAGTGAGAAAAGCTTTGGCAGAAAACTCTGCTCAACTTCCGACCCCCTAGGATGACTGCCTTGGCTTGTTTATATAGGCTCTTTGGATGCCTCACTTGACTCCTAAGCATCTACTTCAAGTAGAATTACTATTAGGGTGTTTAAGTTGACTTAGGAGTATGTTTCTTTGGCTTCAAGCATCCAAATCCAAGTGAAATTGTTCATTCCTGCGGCAGGGGCACGCCCATGGCACACGCTCGTGTAATTCGGGGTTGGGCCGTGCCTTGATTCTGTCGTTTTGGGCACGGCCATGTAGATCACTTGACACGCCCGTGTGTGGCAATTTGATGATACTCGGCCGTGCAACTCGTGAGTTAGGCCGTGCTCTAGGTAATCAGCTAGACACGGTCATGCAGGCTTTGTGCCAGGCTATGTTGATTTCTTACTAAGGCCCAATTGCTCCATTTTAAGCCCGTTTTGTGTTCTTTTTATCCTTGGGTGCTTTCCTGAGTATATGACATGAAAATAAAGGATTACAAGCACCTTTTATATAAAATCAAGGGCTAAATCATCAAAAAGCATACTAAATGCGGGATTAAAATATGTTACTTTTATGGTTTATCAAATAACATGAAATGTTTTCATTATAACAACGAGGTTTCAAAAACACTATTTTGTGACATTTCCAGATACAGCCATAACGTCTAGGCCGGTTTGGGTTGTTACAAGAAGACTGTTGTGCTTACTAAGTGATAGACCATGATGAGATCTTTGTTGTAAACATGTCAAGGACCAAGGCTAAGAAATGATCACCATCACTTATAAATACTCATCTTTGGGAAGACTCTTACATGTCTCGTACCACTCCTTCATAAAACTAGAGCACCTTGAACCTATAACTGTACCTCTAGCAGCTTTCAACACACTCCCCAATATGTGAACTGCTATCTCTTCCTCTTGTACCTTTAGCAGCTCTCGACACACTCCCCAAAATGTGAACTACTATCTCTTCCTCTTACATCATTTTTCCCTTAACAACTTAGTGTGGTAAGTGTGGATCAACATAAATTTTCCCAATGAGAATGTCTAGGAATGCCTGACTACCTCTACCCATCCTTCTACCTAGCATGTTGGTTAGACTAGTCATTCATAAATAACAAACCATGAAAACCCATATATTGATGTCTAGGTAGGCTAGTTTCATGAGTAGCCTAAGCATGTAACACCCCTTGCCTGACCTGGTCGTCAGGTTTGAGCTACAAAATGCTACATTTGTTGCCGAAGCACCCACCATCATATTTACAGAAAATAATCATTCAAACAAGAAACTATGTTCTAAACACATTTAAATTATATTAAACAATCAAATTCGAGCCTTAATCGAGCTTACAAAAACTTTTTTATTGACCTGAGCACTAAATATGACCAAATTGCAAAGTTTTAGAATTTCAAGGCTAACATTGTGACATCATCGCTTCCACGTTGAGATGTCGCCAAATAGTTTTTCACGTCATGACGTCGAGCGTGACGCCAGGCCACTTGACATCACAATGTCACATACTGTTGGCCGATGTTGTGGCAAGGAAAAATGGTTATCGGGATGAATTCTTTATTTTTGATAAAACTTGAGCCCTTTGGTACCTAGTTCAAAGATTTCAAAGAAATCTATCAAATTGTACATCATATATAAACTTCAATTGAGTTTAGAACACATCAAAACATACCAAAGAATTCATTTAACTACTTATAACCAAAACCAATTCAATAGTTCAATCTTTTACAAATCATCTATTCATACATTTCAAACTTTCATACCAAGGCCATCATTCAAGTCACCATAAAATAAGTTCAATTCTTTGTCATATGCCATTTATATGGTTATTAGCTAATACATCGCCAAGCATGAGATGCATATGTATTCATTTCCATGTATAGGCTAAGTTACCAAAACATTTCAAATTACCAAAGTCATCATAACAACGTATACTTTAAGGTATATACCAAAACACTTCTATACATTTAAAGCACCTATATACATGCCACAATTCCAAACTTTAAATGATAGAAAAGCTACCAATTTGAAAACAAAATAGTGTGAGCTTTGTACGATTTATAAGGAAAAGGGAAAATAAATGGGGTAAGCATATACGATGCTTAATAAGTTCATAGGTATTTAAACAAGAGACTTACCTCATCTTACAATTAAACATAACAAAAAAATTAACTTAGCAAAGTTGCCTAACATGGCAAATCACAACAACAAGGTGAGCTTATCATGTAATAAACTATAATGTCATATAAACTTATACCAATTCAATTCATTTCAATATTATGATCATACTCAATAAAACATGTATCCATCTATACATCAAACTCATAATTTCATTTCACATTTCATTTAGCTATAAACACATAGCTCGATGAACTCTAGTAAATTGACTCGGATACACAAGTATTCATCGAGTAAATGGACTCGGAAAGACAAGTATCTCTGGTACAATAATTGCAATTCTGAGCTGAATACATATTCGTGTCAGGTTACCAGTTCAGGCTAAAATTTTAATGAAACATTTAATTTTTTGACCAAGCTGAAATTATACATGCAAGGTTACCAGTCCAAGCTAAACCTTTAAAATGACATCAGGTTACCAATTTAGGCTAAACTTGTGTCACATGTATCTTCGAGTTCGCAACAAATGTTGGATCTCGGTAATCATCGGTAATCAATCCGTATATGTGTGCACAAATCCTTTACTAAGTTCACTCGAGCATTTTCAAACACAAATATATATATATATACATTTCTTTACAATTTAATCCAAATCTTAACTTTTGCAAACAATCCAAATTTCAACGAAACATACACATATTCATAATTTAAATACATAATAAAATCATACCATATGAACTTGCTTGGAAAAAGTAGCAATTAAGTTGGAACTTCAAGGACTATTCAATAATTTTGTCATTTCCTTGATTATTTCTGATTTGATTAGATTCCTGATCAATTTGAGGGATTGAATGTTTAAAGCTCAAAACCTTATTTTTTCCCCTTTTGCTTTGTGAAGATGTATAGAAGAAAAGAAAATGCATTTGTTTCTTTTAATTTAACTTATATACCTTTAATTAAAACTAATTAATCATAATTTATTTAATTAAAGATTAGTTAACAAAAATTTAAGCTTAATTAGACAAAATTTAGTGGATTATAACTCATCCACCACTATTTGACCAATTTAAAATGGTCAAATTGCTCAATTGATCCCTTGGTCATTTAAAAATCTATAGCAATAAAATGTTACAATTTAGTCCCGTGCCTTAATTAACTATCAATTTGATAAAATTAAAGGAAAAAAAATTAATACTAACATCAAAAATATTATTTAATAGTTACAGACTCGAACATCGAAAATGGGGTTCTGAAACTGCCGTTTCTAACACCACAAAAAATCGGGCTATTACAAAGCATACCACCAACATTGATTCCCCACCACCAGTACCGTCATCATTACAAAATATTTGCATGGTACTCACGTTTGAAGAACAAGCCACCCAAAATCCCCACTTTGACCCCAACCCTTCACAATAATTTCTAGAATTAGTAGAGAAAATGAAGGCTTTAAGGGATCAAATGCTCCAACAAAACCTAAGGCGTTAATAATAATGGTTATATTGCCAACACCAGCTTTGCCATAACAATGAGACAACTTCAAAATAAACAAGATGAAGTTTCTTCTTCCGTTAATGCCCAAGTTTAGGGGCGAAATCCCCATTCTTAATACCAACCAAGGCAATTTCATCCCGAGTAATAACAGGCACGACAGGGTGAAAAAGAAGCTTTAAGATGTGACATTCAAACTTTGTGACATGATACTAAAGATATGGATTAGGTTTATTGTTTGAATAATCCTCTAACACCTAATATCACAAGGGTTGACCTCCTTAGCACATTTAAGTCCCCAAGGAAAATTATAAGGGAATAAGGACCTAACGCTCATTTAATATATTATAATGATTATATGAATGTATTAGGATCTTTTAATGCTTGCAAATGTTGTAACACCCTACCGACTGGATAAATGATCGACCTTTCGAGATTTCAACTATCAGTATGTCCAAAATAATTTGATAGCCATACCATAATTCCATAGTCTATTACTGAGAAATCACAATATATATAATAACAAGCTTATGATAATATTAAACTTTTTATAGAAAAAGGACAATTTAGTTTTATGTTTCTGATTAAAATTTGGATTAAATTTAAAGAGTTTTTATCCACATACAAACAAAAGTTTAAGGCTACAAGTTGCCCCGATATCTACACATGTTACAAAATGAAGGGTGACATAAAACAAGGGAGATAAACATGGTAAGTTCATAAGGACCTTAGTGAGTTCTATAATAAAATTTCTTCCCTTTTTATTTCAAAAATTAAGAATTTGTCACTGATTCCACTTAGATAAAACTTGTGCATTCTTATTTCAAAATTTATGCTTTGCTTGAACGCAATACATAATGCATGAGAATTCCTCATGTGATAGTTCATGAAGCATATAGTCTCTCTGTACAAATTTGTTGCATATAATCTTAATAATAAAACCCACTGAGTGGAGGGAGTCATCTTGGATTAACATGGTAGACAATCCTGTGGACACCTACGTGTGGATTTCTAAATGCAGATTCTTATATGTGAACTCATACATGTGAACTCGTGAAGAAGATTCATAGATATGTAGGAATCATACAAGCATATTCATAGAAGAAGATTCATAGATATGATGACTCATACATGCGATTCATAGATATGGCAGACTCATACATGCAAATTCATAAAAGAAGATTCATAGATATGACAGACTCATACATGCAGATATATAGAAGATGATTTATAGATGGGAACTGTGTCGCGGACTTTGTATGATGAATTGCCACATATAGCTTTGACATAAACCTTAGAGAAAAAATATGGTGGAATTCCATAAATTTCACACGCCATTGCCATGGACTTGCTTATAAATATAAGGCTTTAAGCCTTAGATTCCACAGTGTCATATACTTGAAATATCCCACGTAGGGCTATCATAAACATGTGCGCATATATCTCTATACATTCCAACCGAACCTTTGCAAAACAAAATATCATGCATATACATTCTCCATACAATCCACTTGAACCTCCGCAAAAGCAATAACATGAGGCATAGAGTGCACAACATGACATTTCTTTATCTTCCATCTGTCATTACATACCTCCACACTCCGTATATCATTCATTTTCACAACTGACACATAACAACCATTCAACTAAACATATTGCTGATAACACAACATAGATTATACTAATTGTATAACCTATCGGACCATTTCATTGATAACTTTTTCAATAATTATTTTACTAGCAACAGTTCATCAAAACAACAAACCTATACATACAACCATACATGCATATGTAGATTAACTCTTTGCAAGCTTCAACAGTACAACAAAATCCCACAACAATACAATATTGGTATACATAAAACAAACGTTGAGGATCTGAGTTTAGAAACTCACCAATAAAATACCTAGAGTTGACACAACTTACACTTACTTAGCCTTCCCTTTATCACTTGGGCCACATCCTTCTTGGTTAGCTAAGGGTAACAACCGTATAAAGATCAAAATGAAGACATACATATGTAAGAAAACCTTAATTCATATGCATGTAGAGGACTTATAAGTGCTACCTACGACTTAAATCATCACAATTTCAAAATAAATTATGTTGAAAACCTTAGATTTTCCTTCCTTTTTCTTTAATCGAAAGGTACAGAGGAGTTAGAAAGATTACCAGATTGCTAAATTCTCAATTAATTAGGCTAACACTCTAGATTCTTCCCTTCATGCAAACCACTCATTAATTCCTTTTCTTATAGAATAAACTAGAGAAGATGAAAGAAAGAAAATAAATACCAAAATGAAAGAATTCCCTATTATATAATCTTTTCACTATTGATCCCTAACCCTAAGTTAGTTAGTACTATTAGTATCTTTAATCATAATGTTTCCGCTAAAGGAAACATTTCGTTCTAAAGTAACATAACTAATAATTGACATTTAACCAATTACCAAACCAGTAAGCAAGATTCATGTAAGTGCACCAATATCCTCACAAACAGAAACTTTTAAATAGGTACCCAAAATTTCTGTTGTACTTATCCTTTAACATTTTCGGGTGTGACAATTCCCCCACCCTTAAAGAAAATTTCATCCCTAAAATTTCTTACTCACTAAACAGATGGGGATATTGTTCTCTCATGGAACTTTCTCTTTCCCAAGTAGTGTCTTCTATTTTGTGACTTCACCAAAAGACCTTCACCAAAGGAATTTTCTTGTTTATGAGTTCTTTAACTTTCTTAGAAAAAATTCCCACTGGATATTCTTCATAGGATATATTAGGCTCCACTTTCAAGGTTTCTAGCTGAACCACGTGATCTGGGCCTGAGTGATACTTTCTTAACATAGAAACATTAAAAATATTGTGGATTTGAGATAGATTTGGTGGTAACGCTAACTGATAAGCAACAGACCTTACTCTTTCCAAAATTTCATAAGGCCTTATGAACCTCAGACTTAGTTTGCCATTTAAATAGAAACAGATAATTCTATTCCATGATGAGACTTTAAGAAAAACCTTGTCACTAATCTCATATGATACATCCTTCCTTTTTGAATTGTGTATGCTTTCTGGTGATCCTGGGCTACACGTAGATGGTTGTGGATAAAAATGATCTTTTCCTCGATATCATGGACTAAATTAGGCCTAATCAATTTGCTTTCACTTAATTCTACCCAGCACATGGGAGACTTAAATTTTCTTCTGTAACATCCTAAAATTTGAATTTTATATGTTGCATTATTTTTGGTGCTCAGCTAGTTAGACTATCCAATGTGTGTGTTAAGGTAGTCCTGAGAAAGCTCGGGATTTATTTGGATTTAAATTTTTTTTTGGCATTTAGTACTTTAAGGAAATGGAATAAGTGAGCTTAAAGCTTAAGGTAATAAAGTGGTAAGAAGCTAGCATAAAATGAGCAATTAGTAAAGGGGTATGGCGCCATGTGTGTTACCTTGAGGGAAGGAGTTCGAATCCCTTTGTGTACATGTGAGAATTTTATTTTTTGCTTTCCTTCCTCATATTGTTGGTCAAGCATTGAACTTATGGTAAGTTGGACTTTTATTTTTATGGCAAGATGGCTAAGAGAAAAGGCAAGATTGAATTTAGGGAAAGGAATCAAATGGAAAAGACATGTAGGGGGAACATAAGGCTTATAACAAGGGAGATGTTTTGGAAAGTTTGGTAAGGTAGGTGCTAGTTTTGGTCATTTTTTTTTCATTTTGGCATTTTGGTGTATCAATAGTTTTCCTCTCCAAAATTCTTCTCCCTAGCCGAATATGTCATGAGCAATAGGTAAAACTTTTGTTTTCTTTTGGCCATTTCATTTTTGACCATTTCGGTATTATCCTTCTTTCTCCCCAAAGTCTTTTCCTCTTTGTGCCGAAACCATATATCTTGAAAGGCATTTTTTCTTTTCTTTTCTTTTCTTCTTGCAAAAACTCTCAAACATCACTCCCTCTCCAATATTTTCACTATAGCCGAATCTTTCTTCCTTCCATTGAACTTTTTTCTTTCATTCGAGTGGTCATCCTTGAAGAATCAGTAAGAACACCCTTTTCAATTCTTTTATTTTTCCTCTATTGTTGAAATTCATATGTTGGCTTGGGAGGGTCTTTTTGACCAAAATCATCATCTTTTCTCTTTTAAACAAAACCATTTCTTCTTGTAGTGGTATTGAAACACCCCAAACCCGGCCCAAAAAGCCTAACCGGATTTGATATGTTCCTCGAATCTAACTTTAGCAAATTCTCGCTTTTATTTAAGAAAAACTTGATGATTTTGTAGAAAAGCAGATTAACTTAATATTTCAAAGTTGAAATCAAATTTTGTAAAGTAAATTTATGTCTTTTAAAACGTTATTTTTAGAAGGAATTAATAAATTAAAAGAAACCAAATTTAAGGAAATTACTTTAAAACATATATATATTAGTGACAAAAACATTTTTAAATTATTTATCAAAAACCATTTAGTTATTTAATAGATATTTGTTCATGGCAAAATAAAAGTCCAAACACAAAAATTAAAAGCAGTTTATAGTGGCCTTATTACAAAAATAGCAAACCCATAATAAAGTCTAAGTAATAAAATTTAATAAGTTTAAATTGGAAAATCTTCAAAATACTTGATATGAGCATTGGCCACCACGGAATCCTTGCTGACCCGATCCATCGCACTACGAATCATCTGAAAAGTTATCCCACAAAAATGGGTGAGTCATAGACTCAATGTGTAACACATACATTAAAAAGCCCATTTGATAGTCCTTAAAGTCCATTAATTACACATATGGCCATAGGCCCATTTAGCTCATATTTAGCCCAAAAGCCCATTTTCATAGCACATATATTCATAGGCCCATTTAAGTCATTTTAGCCTTAAGCCCATTTATATAGCAGTTAAATAATATTCATTTAAAATCACATGAATATACACATATAATGAAATGCAAACCCGGCCCACCTAAATATCCATCCGCTACACACCACCTGCACCAACCAACACACCGTAGGGATTACTAAATCGACCTCCATCCGCTACACACCATCGAAGGCGATTCTTTGCGATCAACATGCACATCGCCTTATAATTTTGTGGCAAGGCCACAGACAAAATTGTGACCAAGTCATCAGATTTCAAATATGTGATGAAGTCACGGATTTCAAATATGTGTGAAGTCACCGAAAATGTGGTAAAACCACCGAATACTTCCTCCTTTATCAAATATACCCATATGCCCATGCACATACCTATCATTTAGTTTTCATGCCATTTACCCCAAAATCATAACAAAATCATACTTATTTCACATTTTATGCATATAGCAAAATTAACGAAATATTGGGGTAAACATACCTGAATATCATATACCACTGAATGGTATCCAAAATCATTATTAAACACATTGTCATAAAATCACATATAAAAATAGATCTATGAGTTTTTAATGTAGGGTTACACACCTTATGACAGTGAGAATGATACTCTCTCGCTCGTCAACACCTAGTTAATTATCACACTTGGTTAGTATACACTATTACTAATAAAACTATATTTATTGACGAAAGATCTAATTCCTTACCCTCGGATTCTTGAACAATCGTTATTTATGGTTTTTCTCCGCTAGATGGATCAAAACCCGCTGATATCCCACCAACGTAAAGTGGTTCGGTTGTACACACTACTTCAAATAACCGCTCTTCGTTAGCAGAGGGTCCACAACCTGGTGGAAAGTCTCTTACCACCGATACAACCCTTCGTTTGAAGTTCAATGGTAAAACAGTGCCTCCTCTCTTCCAAACACTCCATACTGCTCTTTTCTCACCTATCTTGTTAGTCTTAAATCACCCCTAAAATAAAGTTAATTAGTGATCCATTCTAAAAGAATTTATACGATCGAAATTAATAATCCTTACCTTGGATGATTTTGAAAGATCACTTCTTAAAAGTTGGCTTCAACAAAGATCCTAAAAAATCCTTTCCAAGGATTCGGCCTAAGAGAGAAAAATAAGAGAATCATGATTCTAGATTGGCCAAAGTAAAAAGAAATAATGAAAACGATTGACGAAAAGTCTTACTTACCTACTTGAAGATTCAGCCTAAACAAGAAGAAGAGAATAAAAATGGATTTGGTGGTTTCGATTTGCACAAAAAAGAAAAGAGAAAAAGATGGTGATTTATGGCTAAAATAGTTTCGGTTTAGAGTGAAGAAGAAAGAAAAATAAAAAGAGAAGGAAAGAGAAAAGGAAGAAAAAGAGAAAGAGAAAGAGAGATTTAAAAGAAAAAGATGATAATGATGATGTTGATTCTCAAAAGAAAAGAGATGTGTTTAGGGACCAATGTGCATTCGCCAAGAGGGAGAAATTGAAGAAAAATGGTGAAAAGATTATAGGATAGTTTCGCTATGAGAGGAAAGAGAAGAGAGAAATAGAATGAAAAGAAAAGAAAATGAGAGAGAATGCTTTTGGTGAAAGATGAATTAAGACTAGAGAGGAAGAAAAGGATAAGTGTCCTCAAAAGTGACAATATTTTGGTATCAAAAGAAGATAAAAATTTGAGAGGAAAAGAAGAAATAAAAGTACCTATTTGGTCAAAATGCAAAGGCCAAAACAAAGCAAACTTTTACCAAATGCCAATAGACAAATTCGCTAAGAGAAAATATTGGACAAAGGAAAATGCACAAATGACAACCTTTGGTCAACTAAAACCTCCCTAATCTCATACCAAAATTAAGCCAACACAATAGCCTACACAATCCCTTTTTCCTCCTTAATTCTTCCCCATCAACCCTAAGATTGCTATCACCATTAACCACCCTCTTTAGCCCCTAAAACCGACTAGGTTCATGGTCAAATGACCATGAACAAGTTTCCAAAACATTGCCCATATATCAAGCCTTTTGTCCCCCTATCTTATCATCCTATCTTGATTCCATGCCATAAGTCTTTAGCTTGCCTTTTTCATATGGTCAAATAGCCAAAATTAAAAGAATGCTCATCCATTCTAGAAGGGTCTTGGCCGACACTATAGGGAAGGAAACAAAAATAAAATCCTCCCATTTGCTAGCTAGGGGATTCGAACCTCTCCCCTCAAGCACTCATCCATGTATCCTAACCACCTTGCCAATTACTCATCTTATGCTTAAAACTCCTTGTCATTATTTCTTAAAGCCTAACATGCTTAGCTCCATCTTAATTATTAGAAATTAAAAGTTCCACTAAGCATTCACTTAATTAATGAAGTTCAAAAATAACTTCCAAAACATACTCAATCATAATTAAGCTTGCAACATCATTTAATTAAGTAAGATGCATAACCCCTAATTATCAGGATGTTACAGTTCTACCCCTTAAAAATAATTTCGTCCTCGAAATTACCCATTTGGAATAAGTGAGGGTATTGCATCACGACGCTTCTTCCTGCTCCCACGAAGCTTCCTCCGATCCATGATTACGCCATAATACTTTGACGAGGAACCGACTTTCTCCGTAAAACCTTTACATCTTGCTCCGAATTTGAATTGGCTCCTCTTCATATGACAAATCTGGTCTTAATTCCACCTCCTCAAGCGGCACTACATGAGATGGATTCGATAGGTAATGGCGTAACATTGAAACATGGAACACATCGCATTTGCTTCAACTCAAGGTAATTCTAACCGATATGCCACAGATCCGACCCACTTCAAAACCCGATAAGGTCCAATGAACACAGGACTTAGCTTCCTTTGCGACCAAATCTCATTACCTTTTTCCAAGGTGAAACCTTTAGGAAAACTTGGTCCCCACAAGAAACTCTATTTCTTTCTCGCTTTAGATCTGCGTGACGATTTTTTCTGTCGGATGCTTCCTTTAACCGAGCAGGATTACCTAACCTTTTCTTGATTCACCACTATTTCGACCCAAATTTGACGTTCCCTAATTTCATCCAACACGTGGGAGTGCGACATTTTCGTCCATATAGTGCTTCATATGGTGCCATCCGAATCTGGTTTGGTAATCGTTGTTGTCATGCAAATTCGCTAACGATGAAGAATTCCTCCCAACTTCCTTGAAATCTATCACACATCCCTTAACATATCTTCAAGATTTGATTACTCGTTCGACCGCCGTCGACCGTGGATGAAATGCCGATCAAGTCCAATCGTGCCCAAAGCCTAATGTAATGCTTTCCAAAATTGAGACGTAAACCCGGATCTCTATCCAAATAATCGACACAAACACTCTATGCAATCTCGCAATCTAAATACATATAACTTCGCCAATTTCGCAAAGAGTAATCAACCCGAATCGGGATAAATGTGCGATTTCATCAATCGGTCCACTATCACCCAAATCGAGTCTTTCTTAATAGGCGTAAGAGGAAGCCCATTAACAAAGTCCATGGTGATTCTCTCCCACTTCCACTATAGAATCTTTATCGGCTGAAGCAATCCCAAAGGTACTTGATGTTTAGCCTTGACTTGCTGACACATTAAGCACTTTCCTACATGCTCCGTAACTTTTCGCTTAAGACCAAGCCACCAAAATTGATCTTGCAAATCTTGGTATAACTTACTTCCTCCAGGATGCATAGCATAAGGGCTACTATGCGACTCCTGAAGAATCTTTTGCCTCAATTCCTGATCCCTCGGTATACAGACTTTACCTTTGAAACACAATAACCCATCACGGTTAATACCAAAATTTTCCAATTCTAATAAGACCGCCAAGTTTTGCACTCGATCATCGCTCATCAACCGCTCTCTTTCACTTGACTCAACCATGTCGGTTTAACTTGCAATTCGCCAACAAGCTCCGTCATCGTAAAGACTAAGATGTGCAAACATCGCCTTAAACCGACGCCACTTTTGACTTAGAGCGTCTGCCACCACATTCGCCTTGCCCGGGTGATGACGTAGGATCATAAGCGATGCTGCGGGTTCTGGAAAGGGTAGCTGGAATGGGTGGAGGTGGAGAAGCTCAAAAATCGGTACCTGAGAGACTTCGAGCTAACGGAGCTAAATTTTTCTGAGGTGTATCTGGTATAGTGCCCAATACGGCTGAGTATTGGTTAGAATCGACCGAAAGAATCATAGATGAGATAGATTTGACAAATGAGGAGAAACTGAAAGGGGCAGTGTCGCTTCTCAAGGATGAGTCATATCGATGGTGGCTCACGGTTCGAGATAGTACTACGACAGACGATCTTACTTGGGAGTATTTCAAAACTGCTTATCAGAAGAAGTATGTGGGCACTAGCTACATTGATGCACAGAGGAAAGCTTTTCTCGGGTTGGTACAAGGAAATAAGTCTGTGTCAGAATATGAAGCGAAATTCTTGAGACTGAGCCGCTATGCTCGTGGAATTGTGTCAACGAGCATGATCGTGTGTATGCTTTGAAGACGGACCGAGGGATGACTTGAGATCTGCGATTGCTCCATAGCGAGAGCGTGAGTTTCTTGGTTTGGTGGAAAAGGCTAAAGTAGCCGAAGGGGTCAAGGTGTCCGTGAGATGTAATTATGATAGAAACAAGCAGAAAAGAGGCTTTGGATCGTGCGGATCGGTAGTAACGCTTTAAGAGGGCTAGGCGGGATGGGCCGAATCAGGTAAAGGCCCATGGCTACTAATCGAGACCAACTCAAGGCAAATCCGTGGGAAGTCACATTGGGGAGGATGTTGGACCGGTGAGAGGGGTTATTTTGAATGTGGGTCTTTGGATCATCGTGTGAGGATTGTCCACGGAAGTTGGCAAGGAATCACCGGAGGTCAAGGTCGTGCTCGATTCGAGAAAGGAGGGACCAAAGACCGCAGAGAGGTCGTGGTAATGGTAGAGGTGGTAATAGCTCTAGTGGAGGTCATGAGCAATGGCAGAGGTATTGGCAACACGGAGGCTAGGCAGCCTGGTTTGGTGTATGCTGCGAGGCGTCGTGAGGAGGGAGACGTATCGGACGTCATAACCGGTATGTTTTTAATCTTTGGTGTCCCATATACTACTTTGATAGATGTGGGTTCGACACATTCTTACGTTTCTAGTGGCATAGTTAAGACCATGAGTTTAGTTTCTGAGACTGCTTCTAGGAGGATGACCGTACTTAGTCCTTTAGGTTACTCTGTAGAAGTAGATAAGCTGTATAGAGATGTACCCCTAGAACTCCAAGGGGTAGTGTTTGTAGCCGATCTGATGGAACTGTCGTTTGAGGAGTTCGATCTGATTCTTGGAATGGATTAGTTGGTCAAGTACCAAGCAAGTTTGGATTGCGCTGCTAAACGCATGGTTTTGAAGACGGTTGAAGGTGAAGAAGTGGTTATGATAGGTAATAGGAGAGATTATCTATCCAACGTGGTATCTATGTTGAAATCTGTGAAGATGGTCAGGAAGGGCTGTGAGGCGTTCATTGTTCATGTGTGTACTTTGGAAGCTAAAGAGTTTTACGTGGGGAATGTTCGAATCAGAAGGAATATGCCGACGTATTTCTGAAGAACTTCCGTGTTTGCCTCGGATCGGAAGTTGAATTGGTATAGACTTGTTACCCGGAACGGCACTTGTGTCTATAGCACCGTACCGAATGGCACCAAAGGAATTGGTGGAACTGAAGGCTCAAATTTAGGAGCTCTTGGACCAAGGATTTATCCGACCAAGTATATCTCCGTGGGGAGCACCTGTCTTTGTTTGTCAAGAAGAAGGACGGTTCAATGCGGATGTGTATCGACTACCGCCAATTGAACAAGTTAACGATCAAGAACGGTATCCGCTGCCTCGATTGATGACTTGTTTGACCAACTGAAGGGTGCATCGGTATTCTCAAAGATAGATCTTAGATCGGGATATCATCAACTCAAGGTGAAGGAGGTTGATGTGCACAAGACGGCATTTCGTACAAGGTATGGGCATTACGAGTTTTTGGTGATGCCATTTGGGTTGACCAATGCACCGGCAGCATTCATGGACTTAATGAATAGGGTGTTTCAGCAGTACTTGGATCAATTTGTCATGGTGTTCATAGACGACATATTGGTTTACTCAAAGACGGAGGAGGAACATGACATGCATCTGCGTATAGTTCTACAAATCTTTGAGGAGAAGCGATTATATGCCAAATTTAGTAAGTGCAAATTTTGGCTTAGAGAGGTGGCTTTCTTAGGTCACGTAGTTTTAGCAGAAGGGATTAGAGTAGATCCTCGCAAGATCGAAGCGGTGTTGGACTCGAAATCGCCTAGATCAGTGGCAAAAATTCGAAGTTTTCTGGGTCTAGCTTGGTACTATCGGAGGTTTATGGAAGGATTCTCTTTAATTGCGACACCGTTGACTAAGTTATTAAGAAAGGAATTCCATTTGTGTGGACGAGAAGCAACAAGAAAGTTTTGACAAGCTAAGGAAGATTAACTAAGCTTCGGTTCTGTCTGACTGAGGCGTAAAAGTTGTTTACGATTTCTTGTGATCGTCCCATCTTGGTTTGGGATGTGTATTGATGCAAGAAGGGAAGGTAGTGGCCTATGCGCGTCCGTCACTAAGACCGCATGAGGTTAACTATCCAACATACGACTTAGAGTTAGCGGTACCGTAGTCTTCGCTTTGAAGATATGGAGGCATTATTTGTACGAGGAGAAGTCGATAGTCTACGGATCACAAGAGTCTTAAGTATCTTTTGACTCAGAAGGATTTGAATTTGAGGCAGCATCGGTGGATTGAACTATTGAAGGACTACGACTGTTCGATCGAGTATCATCCTGGTAAGGCTAACATGGTCGCAGACGCGTTGAGCCGTAAGGTTGTATCAGATTTAAGATCGATGTTTGCTCGACTTGTCTACGTTCGACGATGGGAGTCTTTTGGTAGAATTGCAAGTCGTTTCGACTTGGTTAAATCGATTAAGGAGAAGCGGTTAGAGGATGATGGTTTGAATGATCGAGGTTGCAAGTTAGAATGGTGGATTAGAGGATTTTAGTCTATGCCCAGTGATGGAGTTTTGTACTTTAAAGGGAGAGCTTGTATGCCGAAGGATGTGGAGTTGAGACAAAGGATTCTTCGGGACGCACATAGTAGCCCATATGTTATGCATCCCGGAGGTAACAAGATGTATCGGGATTTGAGAGAAGCAGTTTTGGTGGCAGTGCAGGCGAGAAATGGCGAGTTCGTGGGTAAGTGTTTGGCGTGTCAACAAGTCAAAGTGAACATCGATTGCCATCTGGGTTACTTGATAGGTGAAGATTCCTCGATGGAAGTGGGAGAGGATCACCATGGACTTTGTCGGTGGATTACCTCTTACGCCTAGTAAGAAGGATTGATTTGGGTGATTGTGGATCGTCGACTAAGTCACTCATTTCATTCCTGTAAGGGTAGATTATTCGCCTGAGGTTAGCTAAGTTGTATGTGGTGAGATAGTGAGATTACACGGTGTACCGGTGTCGATCATTACTGATGAGATCCCGATTTACGTCAAGGTTTTAGAGAGCTTTGCATCAAGCCTTGGGAACGAGATCGGACTTCAGCACAACTTTTCATCTGCAAACTGACGGACAATCGGAGAAAGTGTGTAATATCCCGGGTTAAGGGGTTAATTTATTTTTGGCATTGTTGCATGATTATTGGTGAGCTATTATGTTGTTTGTATGGTTTCGGGGCTTAGATGAAGGCTAGGAGTGTGCCTGAGTAGGTGGAAAATTTTTGTTTTTGGGCTTTAGGGGATAGGAGCTGAAGGAGATGGGGTTTTTAATTAAATTAAGTGAATTTATGACACAAATAAGGAGCTAGTAAGGTGGCAAGCATGCGCCACATGGAGAGTGGGTGTGTGGCGTCATCTACAAGGGGAGGTCTTGTGTTCAAGTCATGAGAATTCACCCTTTTGCATCCATTTTGACTGCATGGAGGGAAGAGTTGGGAGCAATTTGAACTCTACCATGGACTTGGTCAACACATTCAAAGCGGTGGATGGAGAGCAATTGTAGGAGGGAGACTTGGTCTTTGCCATTTGAATTAGTGGTGTGAGAGTAAATGGGGGAGTTGGCGGATTTGGTGAGAGTTTGGGGGAGAGGAGTGTGTGGCGGTTGGTAAGCTTGTGGGAGAGTCAAGAAATTTTCCACTAAGGCAATTGGGTAGGTTCATCAAATTTTGTTTTGGGGAAGTTAAATTTTTCTTGTTTAATCAAAAGCTAGTAAAAGATCTCTTCAATAGCAAATGACTTTAGTAGAAAAAAAAAGAGAAAACCTTCCATTCTTGCTCCTTGAAACCAAGCACAAAGCAACTTCAATTGCCAATCTTGCACTCTTCTTCTGCTTTCTTCTTTTACCTTTGTGTCAGCGAAACCTCAAGCACCCTTATTGCCAAATCCCACCTTGTTCTTCTTTCTTCTTTTATTGTGCAAAGTCGAAACTAGTGATCCTCCTTCTCATTTTCTTTCTTTTGTTCTACAACCCTTGTGCCAATTTTCTCATTTGTTCCATACCATTTCACTAAACCAAACTAGCATTCTTCTTTTCCTTTTTTGACCGTAACACCTTTCACCAAAAACCATCCTCCATCTTCTTCATCTAAACCGAACACAACCACAATCAAACCCTTGCCGATTTTGGTCATTAGTAGCCGAAAGTTCTTTCTCTCCTACTTCCCTTTTCTTGTTTCTTTTCATTCAAAATCGAGAGCACTTACTCTTGTTATTCTTTCTCTTTCTCAAGCAAAGGGCGAATCTTTCTCTCTCTTAGTAGTTGGTAGGTCGATTATTGGTTGTGTTGGGGTGTTGGTGATCAATCGGTCTACTAAAGGGGTAAGTGTTGGCGAATGGCCTTTCTCCTTTCTCTGTTACCTTGCCGATTTTTGGGTATATTTAAGGCTGATTTAGTTATCTATTATAAAGGAGTAATCACTTGTTTTGGTAACTATTTCCATATAGGGCCTTTGGAGTTCGTAATCAAGCAAGGAGAGCCTTTTACTCGCTTAGCAATCGGTAAGTAGTGGTGAGACGATTGCTCATAGTTATCTGTTTAGTTTCGATTAAGTATATGGTTTCCAAGGATTAACCACGTTCTCTCTAGGGTGAAGCCGATTCTTTGAAAGAACCATTGTTGGGTTCGATTTGGTAGGAAACCAAATCAAGTTGAAGGTGAGGATAAACCGATATACCCTTTGATTTATTTGGTTTGGCGAATGGTATGTGTGCTAACCCTTTGGTTGGTCGATTTTAGGATCAAAGTTGTCAAGGTGGTCGAGGGTCTTGGACCGGTTCCTAGTATTAAAACCTCCGCTAATTCGGTGTGTAAACCAACACACTATCTTAACTTAATAATGTAATAACTTTGTTGTGTAAATGGAGCAGTGTGATTGGTGATTTTGGTACCCATTGAGGTATGGATACGGATTCGGGTAAGTCCGTTTTGATATGAGCTACGTGATGATATACGATATTATGATTATGGGTGCATGTTCATTGAGATGCCATATTAAGCATGTGAGCATGATAGCATGATTGCACGATTTTGCATCTAGTATGATATGTGATTGGGTGATCCGAGAGGAGGGAGTATGATATCCGTGTCTTTGGGACACTTGTGTCTTTGGGACACCGGAGGTTTGGCACCTCGGTGGTTTGGTACCACGTATTTTGTGACTTTGGGTCACAGAGGTTTGGCACCTCGGCGTCTCGTCCAGTTGGCTTAGTACCACGATGGGTTGGCCCCACAGCTTGATTATCTGATTGAGCGCCGGTGATTTGGTATCACACGATGGGTTGGCCCCATCGCCGGATTTGTGACCACGGTCACGGTGATTTAGTATCACATTGTGTCTTTGGGACACCGAGGTTTGGCACCTCATTGCGACTCGTCCCTATGGTTTAACACCACCGTGGGTTGGCCCCACTTTTGAGATATGGGATCGTCGCTGGTGATTTGGTATCACACGATGGGTTGGCCCCATCATTGGATTATTTGTGACTTGGTCACGGTGGTTTGGTACCACAATATGGATATCGTGACTTTGGGTCACGGTGGTTTAGCACCACCGGTGGTTTGGTACCACAGGGTAGAAAAGCGATATGGTTGGTTAGGATTGGGTGCATGACTTGCATTATTTTGATATGATATGTGTGTTGGCATGTTATCTGGGAGAGGGATTTATGCCTTGAGTCTTGCGACTCACTCTCTCCTTTGACTTTTCGGTGACACTTAGACGCGGACATGGAGCCGGATGGACTCGAGGTGCTCATGCCATCTTGAAATAAAAATTTGCTTGGACCTTTAAGAAATTTGGTACTTAAGTTTTATTATTACTATTTGGTTTTATTTGGGTTGTAAATGGCCTTTTAAAACTATGTTTTGTTTACGATTAAGTTGGATTTATAATATGCTTTAACAAACTACTTGAGTTAAAATGTGCTAAAACTTGGAAAGATAACGATTTCAAAAGTGCAAAAGCGATGTTTTAAACTATACCATCGGGTATCATACTATAACTTAGGACAAAATGAACTCGAATTGTTTTTCTAACTTAAATATGATTTTCTACTAAGACAAAATGTTTTAGTAATAATATGAAACAACTTAAACTTCAAACCGACATAAATTAGTTTTACCTACACTTCAGATAAATTTTCAAAGCTCTCTGGGTTTCAAATACAACATAAATTTTTTCAAAACCTACTCAAGTTTTCCTCAAATAGCAAAGTTTCGCAAAGTGTTTCATCAGACTTCTAGACTTCAACCTAAACCACCCAAAACCTTTTTCCCTGTAGCATACCAGATTCGGTCGTGGTGTATTGACCGGGTTTGGGGTGTTACATTTGTGGTATCAGAGCCAAGTTCAAAAGCTCGACCGTGGGCCCGAGGCCCAAAATGTTTTAAAACTATAGTTTTCAAGTATTCTATTTTAAAAGTATGGTTTGAAAGGCATGGCACCGAGTCTCCGGCACCAGTTCGCCCAGGTAAGTACCTCGTACTATTGGTTGTGATATTAATTGATATGGTTGGATGGCTAGTAAGACTACTTTAGAGGACCAAATCATTAGGACTCTGTGGACTCATGAAACAAAAGTTTCTTTAAAATTCATAAAACTTTGCTTTAAACACGGTGGAATAATGATACATAAAATTCTTTAATCGCATTTGAGATTTAGTCATGAGTACCGAGGTGGACGTGGTCGTGGGCGTGGTCGCATGGGATGACCGAAGCTCGAGCCGTAGGTTCCGGGTCGTGGTTCGGAGAATGAGGTAACCTGCCCGCCACCACCAGGAGGTAGTGAGTTCAAGAGCAGACCGGCGATGACGCATGTCCTGAAGCGATCTGCGAGTTTTAGAAAGGGTATTTGGAGTAGGTGGAGGTGTAGGAGCTAGGAAATCGTGCTGAGCGACTTGGGCAAATAAATTTGAATTCTTAGGGTGTCTCTGGTGTTGCTCCTAGCACCGCCGAAAATCTTGGCTAGAAGCGGCGAGCGGATCATGGACGATCCGACCTAACGGTGAAGAGAAATTAAAGGGATCGTATCACTTCTCGAGATGAGTCATACGGTGGTGGCTCACGGTTCGTGACATAGCCGCTGTTGAAGATCGACATGGGACTATTTCGGGTCGCTTATCGGAAAAAATGCGTCGGAGCTAACTACATAAATGAGCGTGAAAATCATTTACGAGGTTAGTCTAGGGGAGCAAATCGTAGAGTACGAGGCGTAGTTTACGAAGGTGAGTCGGTATGCTGTGGGTATGGTGGCTCGAGCATGAGAGGTGCGTTCGCTTTGAGGATGGCTGCGAGACGAACTAAGGTGATAATTGTGCCCGATGGGAGCGTGAATTTACGGTTCTAGTTGAAAAGCGAAGGTTGCCGAGGGCATTAAAGAGTCTCGTGAGGCGTAGTATGGATAGAAACCGTCACAAAAGGAGTTTTGGATCTTCTGGGTCATCGGGTAATCAGTAGAAGAGGGCTAGACCGAGTGGGCCAAATCAGTCGGGTAGGTTTGTTGCTACTAGGCGGGGACCGCCGTGATGTAACCGTTGTGGCAAGGCTCACTGGGGAGGATGTTGGGTGATGGTAGAGGTTGTTTTGAGTGTGGCTCATTTGGACCACTGTGTGAGGGATTGTCCGCGCAAGTTAGCTAGGATTGATCGAGAAAATCGGGCCGTAATCAATCTGAAATAATGGACCACCGCAGAGGGGCCGAGGTAATGGCGAGAGGTAATGTGATTACGGTGGGGCCGTGGAGCAAGGCGGCGAGAGTGCGCAAATGAGTTACGAGGCAGCACGGTAGGGACTAGTGTATCTTCGCGAGGCGAGAGGAGGAAGGCATGCCGGACGTCATTGCGGTGCGTTTTAATATTTGGTTCTCCATTTCTTGCTTTAATTGATGTGGGTTCAACACATTCGTATGTTGCAAGTAGTATAGTGAAGACCATGGATTTAGACTCGAGGTATCTTCAGGCGGATGACCGTAATAAGCCCTCTAGGTCACTCAGTAGTGGTAGATAAAGCGTATAGAGGCGATACCTCTAGAACTCAAGGGGTATCTTTCGAGGCGATCCGATGGAGCCGCCGATTGGGGAGTTCGATCGATTTTGGGATGGGTGGTGAGTAAGCACCAGTGAGAAGTTGGATTGCTGTGCTAAGCGCATGGTTCTAAGTACTGATTGAGGGTGATGAAGTAGTTACGATCGGTAATAGGAGAAACTATCATCAATGTGGTATCTCGCTCTGAAAGTCGAGAAAATGGTCGAAAGAAATTGCTGAAGCATATATGGTGCATGTGTATGCCTTGGAGGCTAAGGAGTCTCTTGTGGAGACCGTTCGGACGATTAGGAATTTGTGGATGTGTTTCTGAGGAGCTTAAGGGTTGCCACCGGATCGAGAGGTAGAGTTCGGGATAGATCATTGCGGAGCTGCGCCAAATATCCATTACTCCGTCTGGGATGGCACCTAAAGAGTTAGTGGAGCTTAAGGCTCAAATCCGGAGTTATTGGACCGAGGCTTTATCGGGCCAAGTATTTCGCCATGGGGAGCGCTTGATACTCTTTGTAAAGAAGAAAAGCGGTACTATGCGGATGTGCATAGACTACCGCCAACTAAATAAGTGACGATCAAAACAAGTATCCACTACCTCGGATAGATGACTTGTTTGATCATTTGAAGAGGCGTCGGTTTTCTCGAAGATCGACCTAAGGTGCAGGTATCACCAGTTGAAGGTAAAGGAGGCGGATATCGTAAGGCGGCATTTACGTTACTCGGTATGGGCACTTTGAGTTCTTGGTTATGCCGTTCGGGTTGACTAACGCACCTGACTTTCATGGATCGATGAGCAGGGTGTTCCAACAAATATCTAGATCGGTTCAGTAGTGGTTTTTATCGATGACATCTTGGTATATTCAAGGACCGAGGAGGAACATGATGCTCATTTACGGGTGGTATTGCGATTCTAAGGGAGAAATTTCTATCGCGAAGTTCGATATATCTGAGTTACGGCTCGTGGAGGTGACATTCTTGGGTCATGTAGTATCGGTGAGGGATTAAGTGGACCCCGTAAGATAGAAGCGGTTTTGGAGTGGAAGCCGCCTAAATCGAGAGCGGAGATTCGGAGTTTTACGGGCTTGGCGAGATACTACTAGAAGATTTGTGAGGGTTTCTCATTGATCGTAGCACCAATGACCAAATTATTGAGAAAGGGAGTTAGTTTATTTGGGTGAAGCGGCGGGAGAGCTTCGATAAGTTAAAGAAGATTTTGGTGAAGCTCGGTTACGATTCAACTTTGAGAGGTCGGTAAGGAATTCACATGTCATTGCGATGCATCGCATCTGGGTTTAGGTTGTGTCTTGATGCAAGAAGGAAGGTTGTGGCTTACGATCCCGTGGTGAGGCCACACGAGGTCAATTATCCCATACGATCTGGAGTTAGCAATGTAGTATTTGCCTTAAAGATATGGAGGCATTACTTGTACGGAGAAAGATCGATAGTCTATACGGACCATAAGAGTCTGAAGTACCTTCGACTCGGAAAGACTTAAATCTGAGGCGCAATACCGATGGATGGGCTGTTTGAAAGACTCGATTGCTCAATTGAGTATCATCAAGGCAAGGCTAACGTTGTGGCGTACGCGTTGAGCCGTAAGGTTGTTTTGGTTGAGGCGTTATTTGCCCACTTGAGTTTGTATGGCGACGGGAGTATTCTCGCGATGCGCAGTTAAGCCTACTTGGGTTGAAGCGATCGAGAGAAAGCGATTCTTTGGATGAGGTTACGAGTGCGCGGAGGACACAAGTGCGAATGATGGTTTGAAGGGTTCTGACTTGTCCGATGATGGGGTCTTTGTATTTTCGGGAAGGCTTGTATCTTGAGAGATTACGAGTTGAGGCAAAAGATTCTTCAGGATGCACATAGCACCCCTACGCTATGCATCCTGGAGGTAGCAAAATGTATAGGGACCTCAAAGAAGCGATTACGGTGGCCGGGTGCGAAAAAGGAGGTGGCCGAGTTTGTGGGTAAGTGTCTAACTTGTCAACAAATCAAAGTGAGCATCGATTCCGTCTGGGTTGCTTGACCGGTGAAAATTCCTGATGGAAGTGGGAAAGGATAACTATGGATTTCGTCGGTGGATTACCGCTTACCGAGCAAGAAGGATTGATGCAGGTAATTATGGATCGGTGACTAAATCACTCACTTTATTCGGTGAGGGTGGATTACTCACTTGAGAGGTTGGCGAAGCTGTATGTGTCGAGATTGTGAGGCGCATGGAGTGCCGTGTCGATCATCTCGGATAGAGACCCAGATTCACGTCAAGGTTACGGAAGGCGTTGCATCGAGCTCTGGGTACAGTTAGAATTTCAAAGACGGCATTTCATCCATGGTGATGGATGGATCGGAAAGGGTTATCTGATCTTGGAGGACATGTTGCGAGGTGTGTTCTAGACTTGAGGTAGCGGGAGGAGTATCTACCGTTATTTGAATTCGCTACAACAACAAACTACCAAGCGAGCATCAAGATGGCACCATATGAGGCGTTATGCGGTAGGAAGTGTCGCTCACCTACTTGTTGGACAGAGCTAAGTGAACATCGCTTGTTGGGACGAGTTAGTTGCGAGATCAAGACAAGGTTAAGTTAATTGAGCTCGATTGAAGGAAGCTTGATGGCGAAGTCCCACGCCGATCTTAAGCGGAGAGATATTGAATTCTTGTGGGAGATCGAGTTTTTCGAAGGTCTCACCGTGGAAGAAAGTATTAAGGTTAGGGAAGAAAGGCAAGCTAAGTCCGAGGTTTATTGGTAGTATAAGGTATTAAGGCGAGTGGGACCGATTGCATATCACCGAGTTGCCGGTGAGCTAAGTCGATTCACGACGTGTTTCACGTTTGATGCTTTGCGATATCGTTCGATCCATCACATGTGGTAATGATGAAGAGATCGAGGTAAATCCAGATATGTCCATGGAAGAAGAGCACTGTCATGATCTTAGATCGGGATGTGAAGGTTCTCTGAGGAAGTCTGTGGCCTCTGGTTAAGGTTCTTTGGCGGAATCATGGCGTGGAAGAAGCGGCGTGGGAACCGAGGATATGATGAGACAAGAATACCATAACTCTTTTGACGAGGTAATTTCAAGGTCGAAATTATTTTAAGGGGTAGAAGCGTAATATCCGGGTTAAGGGGTTAATTTATTTTGGCATTGTTGCATGATTATTGGTGAGCTATTATGTTGTTTGTATGGTTTGGGGCTTAGATGAAGGCTAGGAGTGTGCCTGAGTAGGTGGAAAATTTTTGTTTTGGGCTTTAGGGATAGGAGTGAAGGAGATGGGGTTTTAATTAAATTAAGTGAATTTATGACACAAATAAGGAGCTAGTAAGGTGGCAAGCATGCGCCACATGGAGAGTGGGTGTGTGGCGTCATCTACAAGGGGAGGTCTTATGTTCAAGTCATGAGAATCCACCCTTTGCATCCATTTTGTGGCATGGAGGGAAGAGTTGGGAGCAATTTGAACTCTACCATGGACTTGGTCAACACATTCAAGCGGTGGATGGAGAGAAATTGTAGGAGGAGACTTGGTCTTTGCCATTTGAATTAGTGGTGTGAGAGTAAATGGGGGAGTTGGCGATTTGGTGAGAGTTTGGGGGAGAGGGTGTGTGGCGGTTGGTAAGCTTGTGGGAGAGTCCAAATTTTCCACTAAGGCAATTGGGTAGGTTCGGTCAAATTTTGTTTTGGGAAGTTAAATTTTTCTTGTTTAATCAAAAGCTAGTAAAAGATCTCTTCAATAGCAAACGACTTTAGTAAAAAAAAAAGAGAAAACCTTCCATTCTTGCTCCTTGAAACCGAAGCACAAAGCAACTTCAATTGCCAATCTTGCACTCTTCTTCTGCGTTTTCTTCTTTTACCTTTTGTGTCAACCAAACCTCAAGCACCCTTATTGCGAAATCCCACCTTGTTCTTCTTTCTTCTTTTATTGTGCAAAGTGAAACTAGTGATCCTCCTTCTCATTTTCTTTCTTTTGTTTTACAACCCTTGTGCCGATTTTCTCATTTGTTCCATACCATTTCACTAAACCGAAACTAGCCTTCTTCTTTTCCTTTTGGTAGTAACACCTTTCACCAAAACCCGCATCCTCCATCTTCTTCATCTAAACCGAACACAACCACAATCAAACCCTTGCCGATTTTGGTCATTAGTAGCCGAAAGTTCTTTCTCTCCTACTTCCCTTTTCTTGTTTCTTTTCATTCAAAACCGAGAGCACTTACTCTTGTTATTCTTTCTCTTTCTCCAAGCAGTGGCCGAATCTTTCTCCTCTCTTAGTAGTTGGTAGGCCGATTATTGGTTGTGTTGGGGTGTTGGTGATCAATCGATCTACTAAAGGGGGTAAGTGTTGGCCGAATGGCCTTTCTCCTTTCTCTGTTACCTTGCCGATTTTTGGGTATATTTAAGGGCTGATTTCGTTATCTATTATAAAGGAGTAATCACTTGTTTTGGTAACTATTTCCATATAGGGCCTTTGGAGTTAAGTAATCAAGCAAGGAGAGCCTTTTTACTCGCTTAGCAATCGGTAAGTAGTGGTGAGGCGATTGCTCATAGTTATCATTTAGTTTCGATTAAGTATATGGTTTCCAAGGATTAACCACGTTCTCTCTAGGGTGAAGCCGATTCTTTGAAAGAACCATTGTTGGGTTGGTTTGGTAGGAAACCAAATCAAGTTTAAGGTAAGGATAAACCGATATACCCTTTGATTTATTTGGTTTTGGCGAATGGTATGTGTCTAACCCTTTGGTTGGTCGATTTTAGGATCAAAGTTGTCAAGGTGGTCGAGGTCTTAGACCGGTTCCTAGTATTAAAACCTCCGCTAATTGGTGTGTAAACCAACACACTATCTTAACTTAATAATGTAATAACTTTGTTGTGTAAATGGAGCAGTGTGATTGGTGATTTTGGTACCCATTGAGGTATGGATACGGATTCGGGTAAGTCCGTTTTGATATGAGCTACGTGATGATATCGATATTATGATTATGGGTGCATGTTCATTGAGATGCCATATTAAGCATGTGAGCATGATAGCATGATTGCACGATTTTGCATCTAGTATGATATGTGATTGGGTGATCTAAGAGGGGGAGTATGATATCCGTGTCTTTGGGACACGGAGGTTTGGCACCTCCGGTGGTTTGGTACCACGTATTTTGTGACTTTGGGTCACGGAGGTTTGGCACCTCGGCGTCTCGTCGATGGCTTAGTACCACGATGGGTTGGCCCCACGATTGATTATACGGATTGGCGCTTGATGATTTGGTATCACACGATGGGTTGGCCCCATCATCGGATTTGTGACCACGGTCACGGTGATTTAGTATCACATTGTGTCTTTGGGACACGGAGGTTTGGCACCTCATTGCGACTCGTCCCCGTGGTTTAACACCACAGTGGGTTGGCCCCACTTTTGAGATATGGGATAAATGCGCTAGTGATTTGGTATCACACGATGGGTTGGCCCCATCATTGGATTATTGTGACTTGGTCACCGGTGGTTTAGTACCACAAGTATGGATATCGTGACTTTGGGTCACGGTGGTTTAGCACCACCAAAGGGTTTGGTACCACGGGATAGAAAAGCGATATGGTTGGTTAGGATTGGGTGCATGACTTGCATTAGTTTGATATGATATGTGTGTTGGCATGTTATCTGGAGAGGATTTATGACCTTTGAGTCTTGCGACTCACTCTCTCCTTTGACTTTTCGGGTGACACTTAGACGCGGACATGGGGCCGGATGGACTCGAGGTGCTCATGCCATCTTGAAATAAAAATTTGCTCGGACCTTTAAGAAATTTGGTACTTAAGTTTTATTATTACTATTTGGTTTTATTTGGGTTGTAAATGGCCTTTTAAAATTATGTTTTGTTTACGATTAAGTTGGATTTATAATATGCTTTAACAAACTACTTGAGTTAAAATGTGCTAAAACTTGGAAAGATAACGATTTCAAAAGTGCAAAAGCGATGTTTTAAACTATACCATCGGGTATCATACTATAACTTAGGACAAAATGAACTCGAATTGTTTTTCTAACTTAAATATGATTTTCTACTAAGGCAGAATGTTTTAGTAATAATATGAAACAACTTAAACTTCAAATGACATAAATTAGTTTTACCTACACTTGAGATAAATTTTCAAAGCTCTCGGGTTTTCAAATACAACATAAATTTTTTTCAAAACCTACTCAAGTTTTCCTCAAATAACAAAGTTTAGCAAAGTGTTTCATCGGACTTCTAGACTTCAACCTAAACCACCCAAAACCTTTTTCCTCAGCATACAGTTCGATCGTGGTGTATTGACCGGGTTTGGGGTGTTACAAAGTGATTCAGATCTTAGAAGATATCTTTGAGAGGTTGTGTTACGGATTTTAGTGGTAGTGGGAAGAGTATCTCTGTTGGCGGAATTCGCTTATAACAATAGTTATCAGCGAGCATTCAGATAGCTCCATATGAAGCTTGTATGGACAGAATGCGAACTCCTACTTGTTGGACGGAGTTGGGTGAACGACAAGTTTTGGGTCCGGAGTTGGTATCTGAAACTAAAGAAAAAGTTTAGGTGAGTCGGGCTCGTCTCAAGGAGGCATCTGATAGGCAGAAGTCGTATGCTGATCTTAAGCGTAAGGCAGTGGAGTATGCAGTAGGAGATAAAGTCTTTTGAAGGTGTCACCTTGGAAAAAGGTTTTGAGATTTGGGCAAAAGGAAGCTAAGCCCAAGGTTCATCGGCCGTGTGTAATAGTGGTAGTAGGACGAGAGCTTATCATTTCGAATCACGCCATGAGTTGAATTAGATTCATAACGTCTTTCATGTGTCGATGCTTAGGCAATATCGGTCGGATCCATCACACGTTGTGCACGTGGCGTAGATTAAGGTAAACTTCATTTATCTTTCGAGGAGGAACCAATCCAAATCTTAGATCGAGATATCAAGGTTTTGCGTGGGAAGTCATTACCTTTGGTGAAAGTACTATAAGCGAAACCATGGTGCTGAGGAAGCTACGTGGGAACACGAGAGTTTTATCGCACAATATACCCCACCTTTTCGATCGTAATTTGAGGTCGAAATTATTTTAAGGGTAGAAGCGTAACATCCTAATATTGGGGTTATTTGTGATTGAATTATTTTCTTGTGTATGAATTGTTGTGATATTATTAGTAGAGTTATAAGACTAAATTAGGGTCTTGAGTATGCTCGATTTAGTAGAGTAATTTTAATATGGTTTATTTAATGAAGTGGATTAAGTGAGCTTAGCACTTAAGTTAATTTAAGTGTTAAATTAAAGCACAAGAGGAATAAGTGGCAAGATGGTTAAGGCTCTTGAGAGGTTGCTTGAGGTTAGTGGTTCGAGTATCAAGGAAAGCATTTTGAGGATTTTATTTCATCATAGCATTTATGGACGGTCAACTTATGTTTATGATAGGTTGGACTTTCATCTTTTGGTAAGTTGAATATATGTTTAAGGAAAGCTTGAAAGTAGGGATAAGATTCTTAAGGTTATGGTATGATGAGGGGACAAAAGGCATGAAGGGTGGAGGATGTTT
This sequence comes from Gossypium rotundifolium, assembly GCA_025506655.1. Taxonomy (NCBI): domain Eukaryota; kingdom Viridiplantae; phylum Streptophyta; class Magnoliopsida; order Malvales; family Malvaceae; genus Gossypium; species Gossypium rotundifolium. Next base: position 20,381,620 of record CP106730.1, read on the forward strand.
TGGAAAGTTTTCCTAGGCCTTAGTAGTTGAATGTGGACGGCATGTGTGGAAAAGGGGGATGGCCGAATGTGATAGGTAGTTTGGGGGGGATATTTGGCCAACTTTAGCTTTTGTTCACCTTTTGGGCATACTTTTCTCTTCCTCTCCAAACAAATCACTCTTTGGCCGAATGCACCATAAGCATTTTGTGCAAATTTACTTTTGATTTTAGCCTCTTTTTGTTTAACCAAATCATATCATTTTACTTTCTTTCATTTGCCCTTTTGAAACCGAAACTACAATCTAACTTGTGTATTTTTGTGTGCTTTCTTTTGGCAAAGTAGTGCTTGGCCGAATCTCTCCTACAACTCTCTCCTTTTCTTTCTTTCAATATTGTTCAAATCACTTTTCTCCTACACTCTCTCTTGGCCAAAATTTCCATCTCTCCATCTCTCTTTACTTTCTTTTATTTTAAGCCATAAACATTTCTTTTCCATTGAAATCTCTTTCATTTTCTTCTTTTGTTTTTCCTTTCTCTTTCTCAATTTTAATTCAATCCTTGTTGTTAATACAAATCAACCATAGCCGAATCTTCTTCCTCTCTTATAGTCTTTGTTTTGGCCGAATATTCAAGGGTAGTTTTCTTTGATTTTTATACAATCGGTTTTCAAAGATAGGCTCTTTGGGACTTTGGAAGCGATTGATTTAAGCCCTATATCTCTCTAGCAATCAAAGGTTGGTAAGTCAAAGGGTAAGGATTCTTGTCGATTCATCATTCTTTTGAAAGACTAAGTTTTTGGGATTAAAGTGTTGTGGTTTGGCCGAATGACCTTTGTTAATAATTTTTAGTATTGGACGATTGTAAGACAAAGTGATCTAGTGCGATAGATCGGATTTTTGGGAGATAGTTCTTGCGTTGGTGAAAGGTGTGTATCTTACACACTTATAACTTGATTCATATTTGTATATATGTATTTAAATAACTATTCATGTTGTTAAAGCCGAAATGATGAGTCTTTGAGATGATACCATGATGGTATGAATGAGGATTCGGGTAAGTCCGTTTCGATATGTTGTTAATACATGAGGATTGAAATCATGATCTACGATTTATGAGATTTTGTTATATGATTCATATCAAAGTATATTGACATGATTTGTTTATATATATTGCATTGGTATGGGCAACATGAGAGGAGGGAAGATTGTGACTTGGTCACCGGTGATTTAGTATCATATTTGTGTCTTGGACACGGAGATTTGGTATCTCCGGTGATTTGGTATCACATTTGTGTCTTGGACACCAGAGGTTTGGCACCTCATAGCGTCTCGTCCCTGTGGATTAATTCCACCGTGGGTTGGCCCCACTTTTGAGATATGGGATTGATGCCAGTGATTTGGTATCACACGTGGGTTGGCCCCACAGATGGATTATTCGTGACGGTCACCGGTGATTTAGTATCACATTTGTGTCTTTGGACACCGGTGGTTTAGCACCACCGGTGGTTTGGTACCACACGGGGTAGAAAAGGAGTTATGGATGGCTAGGTTGGGTGCATAATACATATATGTTGCTTGTTATAATTTGTGTAAGAATGTGGCATTTACTGGGAGAGGATTATGCATTTGAGTCTTGGTGACTCACCTTCTCCTTTAAATTTTAGGTGACTCGTAGATCGCAGATAAGGATAGGAAGAACTCGAGGTGGCCATGCAAATGAACATTTGGATTAAATGATTTATGAACTACTTTTATTTTATTGTTGGTTATTTTGCTTAAATTGTAATAAGGCCTACTAGGATTATATTTTGGTTATTTTATCTTTTGGATAATTTGTTTAATAACTTAATGACTTGAAAATGGATATACATGTTTTCTCAAATTAATACGCAAAAATGTTTTATTGTGCCATCGGTACACTTGAATCAGTAACAACCTGACCTAATAAATTATTAAACCAAAACAATATCTTTTATCAAAAATTTAAAACGGCTTAAAGGAAATTTTTACAAAATGTTTTCTCTGTAGCATACCAAATTCGGTCATAACGTTTGGGCCGGGTTTGGGGTGTTACAGGTATAGTGGAGTGCCGATTATTTCTACATCGTTTAATCGACCCTAACCATAGAAAGATCATGTGAAAAAGGATTTCATCGTTTAAGGTAAGGAAATTTTTTCGAAGGGTTGTATATTATTTTTTATTTATTTATTAAAGATAGTGTTGATTAATCGATTTTATCATAGGGACTCTATCACTCGATTTTCATCCTGCGAACATAAGGATTTTGTGGTAAGCCGACTTCGCTCATAAGATCAATTGGTTATAATAACAAAATATTAGTTTGGACTAATATTTATTTCACAATGGATGTAAACAAGATCGAATCAAAAGGAGTAGTGATTGGTGATCGAAAAAGGAGCGAATTTGCGATCCCTTCTAGATTCAAACGAAGGGCTATTTTGGCGATCGGAGATTTTCCACCGGGTTGTGGACCCTCATCCGGTGAAAATAAACTATTTGAGGTTGTTCGCAATCATGAGGCATCAACGATTCGAGATTTTCCACCGGGTTGCGAATCGTCAATCGGAGAGAACCTGGTAAATAGTTGTTATTCGCGATTCTGAGGGTAAAAACCTAGACCATTTATTTTAGAGTAGATTTACTATAAGTGTTAATGATCTAATCGAGCATTAAAATATTTTTAGGTGTTGACGATCAGGAATGTGTAGTGCTTACCGTAATCAGGTGTGTAATCTCACACTGTATCTCATGGGTTAAATAACTATATCGTATTAATCGCTTGATTAAATCACAAGTTAGTGAAATCGGGTAAACTGGCATATTTATCAATTTATTAGTAAAGACTATGAAATCGGTATTAAGACTGTGAATATTACAAAATTACCCTCAATGGGCTAAATCGATAAAAGTGACTATATGGGCCAAATGTGATATTTGATATGGGCCAGATTGTGAAAATTTTTATAATGGGCTGTATGTTTGTAATAATTATATGAATGGATTGTTGTAATTGAATATGCATATTATATACATGATTTGCATGGGTTGGGATATTTGACGAAGAGAAGTTCTGGTAGCTTTGCTACAAAATTCTGGCGGCTCTGCCACAAATCTGAACATGTAAACTCTGTAAATATGGTGGCTTGTCCACAAACTGATATAAACGGCTTAATGCCAATTTTGGTGTGTTGGTGGGGTGGGTGACTAAAGCTCCCCACAGGTGTGCTGGTTGGTACGGTGGTGTGTAGCGGATGAAAATTAGGTTTGGTTTGGGAATTTCATATCACATGCATGTTATATACATGCTATTTTGTTATAATTGTAAATGGGCTTTGGCCCAATAAATGCTAAATTGGATTTTTGGCCCAGTGGACAATGGTAAGTGGGTTACACACTGAGTTATAATAACTCACCCCATTTTCCTTATCCCTTTCAGGTAATGATCATTGATGGAGTCTTGGGCCGTGGATATCTTGGTGGAGGCCATACTTAAAAACGGTTAAATTTGGAAATTTGGATTTCTTTAAACACTTTTAATTATTTTGCTATTTTGAATTAAGGTTTGTAATAAGGCCTCTTGATAATTTTTGATTTGGTTTTGTTTGATGAAATTATAAAGCGCTTTAAGTATTTTAAATGAGATTTTAATTTCTAAAAACTTAAATAAACGATTTATTCCAAATGAATATATAAAAGGATTTCAAAAAATTTTCATAATAGTAACTCGAAAATTATTCTTAAGTTTTCATCAATTCTTTTGAAAAATATCTTTAATTTCTTTTAAAATTTTTCTCGAACTATTAAACGATATTTTCAAATTTCTATTTATAAGATCTTACATCTCAAATTATCAATTTATTATTCAAATCTTTTACTCGATAAAGACTTCGTCAAAACTTTGAAATCACTTTTACTTAAATAGGAATCAAAGTATAATTATTTTGTGTGGCATATCAAAACTAGCCTTAACGCTTAGGCCGGGTTTGAGGTGTTACATCTTATGGTATCGAGCACTGTTTAAAACTCTACCGTGGTTTGGGTTCTAAAATATTTTTTTAAAACTATTTTGGATTATAGAACGTATGTTTCAAAGGTAGTATGGCACCACGAGTATCTCACACCAAGTCAAGTAAGTGTATTGAAATTGAATGATTATTATTATGGTGATATGACTATAGGAGCACTCTAGAACTTTTAGTTTTAGATGTTGAAACTATAGAGATTGAGACTATAAGATGCGTTTACGAAAAAACTCTACCTCTTATATCATAAAATATAGTCATTAAACACTGAAATAGAATACTAATTCATAAAACTTGTAATCAGATTGAAACGAAATAGTCAATATGAGCACTAAAGGACGTGGACGTGGTAGAGGCCGAGGTGCTAGAGTTGCGCTGAGGCATCGGGACATATTTCGAAAATGGATTCACCGGCATCACCTGTGTCAGAAAATGGATTATATAACTATATGGGAGAAGACATTGCTCTGTCTCAAGCAATGTTATGAGTTTTGGAAAGGGTTGCTGGGGTTAGATCGGGGCCAGTATCTCGTGGATCAATATCGGAGTGACTCAGAACAAATGGTGCTGAGACTTTTAGGGGTATTTTAGGAGTAGCCCCAAACGTCACGAAATATTGGCTAGAGGCTGTGGAGCGGATCATGGATGACCTGGAATGTACCGTCGAGTAGAAACTAAGAGGAGATGTGTCCTTGTTGAGGGACGAGGCGTATCAATGGCGGCTCACTGTTCGGGAAGGCACTCAGGCCGAATGTGTTACTTGGGATTTCTTCAAAATTGCATTCTAAGGAAAGTATGTTGGGGTAAGCTATGTGGATGCCCGAAGGAAGGAATTCTTAAATCTGGTTCAAGGAAATAAGGCAGTGGCAGCTTATAAAGCAGAATTTCTACGTTTGAGTCGTTATGCTCGGACTATAGTGCCCATCGACTATGAGCAGCTGTGTGCATTTTGAGGATGGGTTGAATGATGAGTTACGGGTACTGATAGCCCTACAACAAGAAAGGACTTTTGCCATGCTTGTGGAGAAAGCCAAAATAGTTGAAGGGCTAAGAACCGGAGAGGCAAAATCGAGAAAGAGATAGGAGGTGAACAAGAGGACTTTAGGTACTCGGGTCCCGCTAAAAGGTTTCGAAGAGGCCGGGAATGATGAGCCAACTCAAGCTAGGGCACCGCCGCTACCAATCAAATTCAATCTGTCTTGTTGTGGAAGACGACACCCTAGTGAATCTTTGGAAGAGAACCGGTGGTTGTTTCAAATGTGGTTCTAAGGACCATCAGCTTAAGAATTGTCCTCGACGGACTACTCTGACTCAAGAAGCTCGTAACCATGATGCACAGCCAACTAGAGGCGCTCAGCAGCCACCGAGGTGCTGTGGACCAGGTCGAGGTGGTAATGGCGCAGGTCGAGGTCAAGGTGCACCGACCAGAGGTAATGGCTTCAGGGGTAACGCGGAGGCGAGGCAGCTAGGGTTAGTTTATGTGGTCAAACACCGAGAGGATGGTGATGCACCTGATGTGATAACCGATACGTTCTTCATCTCTGATGTACCTGTTGCTGCTTTGATTTATATCGGATCTACCCATTCGTATGTTGCTAGTGCTATATCTGGAAATCTGAACATTAGATCTGAGATTTCTGATAAAGAGATGATGGTAATTAGTCCTTTAGGATAATCTGTGCTAGTGAATAAATTGTTTAGAGACGTGCCCTTAGAAATTCAAAGAGAAATATTTTTGGCGGATCTGATGGAACTGCCTTTCGATGAGTTCGACCTTATTTTGGACATGGATTGGTTGGTAAAACACCGGGCACACTTAGATTGTACTGCAAAGCAAATGTCGATAAGGATTTTGGAAGATAATGAAGTGGTGATGATAGGTGAATGGAGAAACTATTTAGCAAATGTGGTATCTGCTTTAAAGGCAGAAAAGTTGGTGCGAAAAGGGTGTAGAGCATTCCTAGCCTTCATTAGTGCTTTGGACGCCAAGGAATTATCGGTGGAAAGTGTTAGAATGGTGAAAGAATATTTAGATGTCTTTCCTAAGAACTTAGGGTTTACCTCTAGGTGGGAAGTAGAGTTTGGCATTGAGCTTTTGCGGAGCGACTCAGGTGTCCATTGCTCCTTATAGGATGGCTAGAAGGAGTTAAGCGAGCTTAATGCTCAAATTCAAGAATTGTTAGATCGGGATTTATTCGATCGAAAGTGTGTCACCGTATGCACACGGTCTTGTTAGTCAAAAAGAAGGAAAAGTCGATGCGTATGTGCATTGATTATAGGCAATTGAATAAATTGACGATCAAGAATAGGTATCCATTACCGAGAATCGATGACCTGTTTGATCAATTGTGAGGAGCTTCAATTTTCTTCAAGATAGATTTGAGGTCGAGTTATCACCAACTCGAGGTTAAAGAGGCGGATATTCATAAGACGTCATTTCGAACTCGATATGGACATGATGAATTTTTGGTAATGCAGTTTGGATTGACCAATGCACCAGATGCATTTATGGACATGATAAACCGAGTCTTTCAATCCTATTTAGACGGGTTTGTGGTGGTGTTCATAGATGACATTTTGGTTTACTCGAAGAATGAAGAAGAGCATGATTCACATCTGCGGACAGTATTGCAAATATTGCGGGAAAAACAACTTTATGCCAAACTCAGTAAGTGTGAATTTTGGCTGAAGGAAGTGACTTTCTTGGGACATGTTGTGTCAGCCGAAGGAATCAGAGTTGATCCTCGGAAGGTAGAGGCTGTGTTGGATTGGAAACCACCGAAGTCAGTGGCCGAAATCCAGAGTTTCCTCAGATTGGCTGGTTATTATAAACGTTTTGTTGAGGGATTTTTGTTGATTACTGCACCCCTAACTAAACTATTGCGAAAGGAGTATCATTTGTGTAAGGCAACAAAGAAGAAAGTTTTGAGAAATTGAAGAAGATTTTGACTAAGCGCTAATCTTGATTCAACTTGAGGCTAGAAAAGAGTTTATCGTTCTTGCGATGTGTCACACACGGGTTTAGGATGTGTGTTGATGCAAGGTGGAAAAGTGGTGGCTTATGCATCTCATCAGTTAAGGCCACACGAAGTTAACTATCCTACTAATGATTTGGAGTTAGCTGCGGTGGTTTTTGCTCTAAAGATTTGGAGGCACTATCTCTATGGTGAGAAGTCAATCATTTATACGGACCATAAGAGTCTAAAGTACCTCCTTACCCAAAAGGAGTTGAACTTAAGACAGCGGAGGTGGATAGAGCTGTTAAAGGATTACGACTTCTCAATCGAGTATCATCTCGAAAGGCTAGCGTGGTGGCGGATACGTTGAGTAAATAAGTGATATCGGAGTTGAGGCGATGTTTGATCATCTCGGTTTGTATGAAGATGGTAGTCTGCTAGCCGAACTTCAGGTGAAGCCTATATGGTTAGGTCAGATCAAGGAAAAGCAGTTATCAGATGAAAAGTTGGGTCCCTTACTTCAGCAAGTGGAAGGTGGTGTAATAGGGGATTTTGGATTTGATAAGGATGGAGTATTGTGTTTTCGCGGAAGAATTTGTATGCCCAAGATTGATTTGAGACAAATGATTCGCGAGAGGCGATAATAGCCCTTATGCTATGCACCCTGGGAAATAAAATGTATTGAGACCTCCGTGAGCATTATTGGTGGCCAGGGTTGAAACAGGAAGTTACTGAATATGTGAGTAAGTGCTTGACTTGTCAACAAGTGTAGGCGAAACACCAATTACCATCGGGATTGTTACAACCGGTAAAGATTCCATTATGGAAATGGTAACGAATAACGATGGATTTTGTTAGTAGGTTACCCTTATCACCTACCAAGAAAGATTCTGTCTGGATAATAGTGGATCGATTGACGAAGACTGCCCATTTTTTACCTATTCGTATGGATTTCTCACTACAGAAGTTGGCTAAGTTGTATGTAGCGAAAATCGTAAGGTTAAATGGGGTACCAGTGTCTATTATATCGGATAGGGATCCTAGGTTTACATCATGATTTTGGAAGGCTTTACATGAAGCTTTGGGAACCAAGTTGAATTTCGAAGACGACATTTCATCCTTGAGCAGATGGTCATCGAGAGAGTAATCCGGATCACGGAAGACATGTTAAGGGATGTGTGATTGACTTGAGGCGGTTGGGAGGATTTCCTACCATTGGCGAGTTTGCGTATAACAATAGTTATCAATCTAGTATCCAAATGACACCTATGAAGCATTGTATGGTCGTAAGTGTCGTACTCCTACTTGTTGGGTGAATTGGGGAGCGGCGGTTATTGGGTCCTAAGGCGATATCGGAGGCGGAGGAAAAGTAAAGGTAATTCAGGCACGATTAAAGGAAGCTTCGAATAGACAAAAATCGTATGCGGATCTGAAGCGTAAGAACATTGAGTTTACGGTGGGAGATCAGGTCTTTCAAAAGGTCTCACCTTGGAAGAAGATCTTCAGATTTGGAAGGAAGGGCAAGTTGAGCCCTAGGTTCATCGGACCGTACCGCGTGTTGAAGCGAGTAGGACTAGTGGCTTATCAGCCTGAATTACCTCCGGAGTTGAGTCAGATTCATAGTGTTTTCATGTCTCAATGTTGAGGCGTTATCGATCAGATCCATCTCATATAGTACCGGTAGAGGAAGTTGAGTGAAGGCCTGACTTGTCATTCGAGGAAGAGCCAGTGAAAATTTTAGATCGAGATGTAAAGGTGCTGAGAAGGAAGACTGTGCCGTTAGTCAAGGTTCTATGGCGTAATCACGGAGCGGAGAAAGCTACATGGGAGCCTGAGGAGACAATTCGCCAACAATATCCCCATCTCTTTTAATCAGGTAAATTTTGAGGAGGAAATTTTCTTTAAGGGGGTAGAATTGTAACATCCTAAAATTTGAATTTTATATGTTGCATTATTGTTGGTGCTCAGCTAGTTAAACTATCCAATGTGTGTGTTAAGGTAGTCCTGAGAAGGCTCAGGATTTATTTGGATTTAAATTTTTTTTTGGCATTTAGTACTTTAAGGAAATGGAATAAGTGACCTTAAAGCTTAAGGTAATAAAGTGGTAAGAAGCTAGCATAAAATGAGCAATTAGTAAAGGGTATGGCACCATATGTGTTACCTTGAGGAAGGAGTTGAATCCCTTTGTGTGCATGTGAGAATTTTATTTTTGCTTTCCTTCCTCTTATTGTCGGTCAAGCATTGAACTTATGGTAAGTTGGACTTTTATTTTTATGGCAAGATGGCTAAGAGAAAAGGCAGGATTGAACTTAGGGAAAGGAATCAAATGGAAAAGTTTGGGTGGCTAAACTTTGACCATTTGGCCATGCACTTGGACGGTTATGGGGGCTAAGGGGAAATGGCCAAATTTTTGGGTAGCATTTGGTAAGCTAGGTGCTAGTTTTGGTCATTTTTTTTTTTCATTTTGGCATTTTGGTGTATCAATAGTTTTCCTCTCCAAAATTCTTCTCCTTAGCCGACTATGTCATGAGCAATAGGTAAAAATTTTGTTTTCTTTTCGCTATTTCATTTTTGACCATTTTGGTATTATCCTTCTTTCTCCCCAAAGTCTTTTCCTCTTTGTGCTAAAACCATATATCTTGAAAGGTATTTTTCTTTTCTTTTCTTTTCTTCTTGCAAAAACTCTCAAACATCACTCCCTCTCAAATATTTTCACTATAGCCGAATCTTCCTTCCTTCCATTGAACTTTCTTTTTCATTCGAGTGGTCATCTTTGAACAATCGTAAGAACACCCTTTTCAATTCTTTTATTTTTCCTCTATTGTTGAAATTCATATGTTGGCTTGGAAGGGTCTTTTTGACCGAAATCATCATCTTTTCTCTTTTAAACAAAACCCTTTCTTCTTGTAGTGGTATAGTGGAGTGCCGATTATTTCTACATTGTTTAATCGACCTTAGCCATAGGAAGATCGTGTGAAAAAGGATTTCATCGTTCAAGGTAAGGAAATTTTTTTGAAAGGTTCTATATTATTATTTATTTATTTATTAAAGATAGTGTTGATTAACCGATTTTATCATAGGGACTTTATCACTCGATTTTCATCCTGTGAACGTAAGGATTTTGTGGTAAGCTGACTTCGCTCATAAGATAAATTGGTTATAATAATGAAATATTAGTTTGGACTAATATTTATTTCACAATGGAGGCAAACAAGATCGAATCAAAAGGAGTAGTGATTGGTGATCGAAAAAGGAGCAGATTTGTGATCGCTGCAAAATAGTCTAGTTTTAAAATTTATAAAGGATAATCAAACATGTAGACTAACTATGACAACGATAGAGGCAAGTGCACCTGTCGAACAGTTGTATAGCTTTGGCAAGAATATCTTATCGAACCCAAGGAACCTAAAAGTACTATTACTCACTTTCTTCCTATTATTTAACCTTAAATATGGAGTGATTAATTAACTTATCTAAGACTAATGAAATACTTAAACTAAATGCAAAGACAAAAGAATAAACTGGGAAAAGACTTTGGAAAACTCAGTTGATAAAAACGATACCCTCGGAAAGAATCCACCTATGACTTCACTTATTATCTAACTTTCAATTCATATGATTTCTTTTACTTAGCTTGATCCGTGAGACTCCCTAACTTATATTAAACCTTCTCTCAAAGCGAATAACATCTAACCTTAGGTTAATTAGTGGAACTCCCATTCTCTTATAATAACCCCCTAAGGAAGCAATAAATCGATCAATGGACTCCTATATTAGGTTTCGCCTTAATTCAGAAAAATTTCGTAACCCTATCTCTAGGCGCCCGATCAACTCCGCTTAATGCTAGATCTACTCTTAGGCAGGGTCTATTCCTCCTCCACCTAAGCACATCAGATTAAATTGAGCAACATAATTAAGAACAAACTAAGTATTTATCATATAAACCAATAGATCAAATAACAAAATCCATCATAGGTTTTATCCTCTTGAGAATCTGAAGGATCTAGTTCATAATAAAATAAGAAAACATCTCAAGAGAAAAGATAAAACAAAACATAAGAAATCCTAAAACCCCACGAAGGAATTGAAGGAGAGATCCCCGTCTTGAGTAGAATTACGACTCTTGAGATGGATCAATGGCTATCTTGAGTAATTCCTTAAGCGAGTAAAGCTCGCGAAAACTCTGCTAAACCACAGCGACTTTGAATTCTTGCCTTGGATTGTTTATATAGACGTTTGGGATGCTTTACTTGGCTCCTAAGTACTTGTAATTCAAGTGAAATTCATCCTAAGTGTTTGAGTGGACTTAGGATTGCGTTTCTTGGGCTCCAAGCATCCAATTTCGAGTGAAATTACTCTTTCCCGCAGTAGGGGCATGGCCTTGACACGCCCGTGTAAATCGTGGTCCAGCCCGTGTCTCCATCCTGTCGATTTAGGCATGACTATGACACGCCTATGCAATATCTGGGTAGAGGCCGTGCTTCGGGTCTGCCAATTGGGGCACGGTCGTGTACATCGGGGTCAGTCCGTGTTGGGCTTTTTGTTGACGAGGCACGGTCGTGTAAATTAGGGTGTGACCGTGTGCAATCTAAATATTGGGGCACGACCGTGTAGCATGAAGTCCAGGCCGTGCCGACTTCTTGGGTTGGCCCACTTTGGTCTATTTAAACCCGTTTTGCATCCTTTTTATCCTTGGGTGCTTTCCTGAGTATAAGACCATCCAAAAGCATACTAAATGTGGGATTAAAATATTTTACTTTTACAGTTTATCAAATACCCCCACACTTAAGCTTTTGCTTTCCTCAAGCAAAATTCTCAACTTACAATTAAAATGAACTTTCCAAAATTCATAATTCCCATTGACAATGCCTCATCATAATTCATAGATAATTTATACATGGATCATTTAGCTCGAAGTGCCCTAAAGATTCAAATGAGATAAGTCTTGATTTTGTAGCATGAAAACATAGGTGTCTCCCCTTATTTAAATAATTACCTTTGATTCAAAACCGACAAGGATTGACATCCTCACTAAAGATTCACTCAAAACACTCAAAGTGTTTAGGGATCAAGAAAAAGCGCTCAAAAGTCGAACACGAAAAGTTAATCCCATAGGCTTGCTCGAAAATCAAATCTCCACCATCTTGTATATGAGATAATAAGCAGATCAAAAGGTCTTTATTAGGGTTCTAACAGGCTTGGGTTAAAAGGTGTGGATAAAGAAATTTGAATCGGAGGTTAAAATCGAGATTGAATTGACTAATTACCTAATCTAAAAATCTTGAACTAAATATGAATATTTACATCGAATGAAAAGTAATAATACCACTATTGATAATTACTCTATAATAAAGAGTATTTTCTTCATTTTAAAATTTGATAATACTTTAATCTGAGCTTTTTCTTCAACAATTGGAGTTTAATTGCTCTAAGCTCTTTTATTGAATAAACTTGGATTTTTTAAGAACAAACTAAGAAAAACTTAATAGAAGGAACTTTGATAATTGAAATAACCTAATTTGGCAATTGATCAAGTCAATTCTCGATAGAGGGGTAGTCAAAAGAATGTTGATAACAAATACAAAGGATTTTGGGATAATATTAGTGGGTGAGTCAATAAAAAGGTTGTTAGGATTCAACGGGGTTCACTAGGAGTTATTTATGTAGGTATGCTTTTTAGCGAGTGAGCAGGTTAAAACCTAGGTGCCTTTATCATCTCATTATATCAAATCATTATTGTGGTCTCGACATGCATAAGCGAGGCAAGTTCTAGAATAACAGTTCAAAGTTGACACACTCATAATCAATAAAAGTGAGCATGAAAAATAATATATGCTCTATAAGGCTCAATATCTCACGAAATTATGGGTGTTTTGACATCAATCCTATAGATTTTAAATTTCAAAGTAATACTCGATTTAGTTCAACAACCTATCAATTTTATTTTTGAAAAATAGACTTATCATGCTTGATTCTCTAGTATTCTTCAAATTTAATCATCAATGCATAATGAACTATGACTTACTTTAAAACATATCAATAAAAATCATAAATCATTAGAAATTTCATCCTAATTAATAATATGAGAATAATACTTAATATTAAGACTAAATTCAGGATTTGAGAATAAAACAAAAGTTGGACACTTTTACTCCTCCACACTTAAGATGTACATTGCCCTCAATGTACAAAGATAGATAGTGAAATTTATGTGCTAAATCAAAAGATAAGTGGGAAAAGTAATACTCCACGAAATCTGGATGATTTGAGCGTCTTTGGTGGCGATGATGGTGTTTTCTATGGGCCGGTGGAGTGGCTACTGAGAAGCAATTTGCTAGATGAAGAAATTGGGTGATCTGTGAAGATATAGCCAAGAGATCTAGAGAAATAATAATATACTAATAATAAATTTAAAGATTAAGGAAATAAAAAGAAGGAGACTAAGAAGAAAACTGAAATTGAAAGAAAAGACTAATGGACTAAGGAGTCCTTATTATTGGATGGTTTGCGAAGTGGGTGTGACCTCGAAAGGCGTGGTGTGTGATTCCCTAGCGACCTTTAGATCCTAAAATCATGAAACTACTATGAAATAAATTAAATTAAGCGGAAAAGAAGTGTAGATAAGGAAAATAAAGGAGACGAGAAAAGAAAAATAGAACCAAAAGGTTTTGAGACCCTTGGCGTGTCAATTAAGTGAAGCCCAAGCATGAACTCATGTTGAGGTCTCCTCTAAGGAGATGATGCTTCGTTTCTTGACATGATCTTTGTGTTGCTCAAGTGTCTTGGATCTTTTCTATGAATAGGAAGAAAAATTTGAAAGAAGAAGGAAGAAGGAATGTGGGAGAGAAGGGAAGGCATGGGATTTAAATAAAATTTCAAATCTATTTTGTTCCCACGCCAGTGTGCCGAAGGTGTGTCCATTCACACGGCTGACTAGCACGGTCGTGGTTAATGGCGTGTTTCTTCTTACACGCCCGTTTCTTAGTCAGCCACACCCATTTTGAGAAAGTCAATAGCTTTACACGGTTCATAGGCATGCCCGTGCTATTCTTGTCGATACCCATGCTTTAGGGTTGTTAGGCTTGTGACGTCGGGGAGTGGTTGGGTGACTTGTACGTACATTCTGTCGGTGTGGTGGTTTCGGTGGTCCACACCACAGACGTATGATCGTGTGTAAGGCATTGTGGTGCTGAAATATGCACTTTTGTGTTAGTTTCAACTAAATACTTACAAAAGAAAGATGGAAAGAAAAGAAGCGAAAACAAATTTGAAAATAAATAGTGTTAATGTTCGGGTTGCCTCCAGAGGAGCGCTCGTTTATAGTCTTAAGACAGACTATCCTCATGTTTGAAAATTTTAAGGAGGTTTAAAGGTTTGAATATCTTCCCTCATGCTTGCGATTTTATTTTCATGACAAAGTTGGAGTCGAGAAGCATTTACCTTGAATTTATCAAATTTTGGGTTACTTACCTTGACTGTGTTGTGGGGGAAGATTTCGTGTACCTTTGGAAGAATTTCTCCCTTTGCCCTCAAGTTTGTTGAAGTGATGTGAAGATTAGCTTTGTCTAACAGCACCTGGTCTCCTATTTTAAAGTGATTGGATGTTCCTATAGCTCTTCTGGTGGTTCCTTAGGTTTTATATTGTGTGGATCTGACTTTTCTTTGGTGTTTATCTTCTGCTCTTCTAAATTGTTGATCGTATATACATGTTGGCTCGGTTTGATGCTTCGTGATGTTTCTGCGATGGAGGTTGAATAATTTGATTATCTATTGAAACGACTTTCTTACCTTCATCTTACGTGGTTACGGCTAAGTCGAGAGCTTGAAGATTGGTGATTCATCTCCTACACAAAGTATGAGTTCTCCTATGGCAACATCAATTTTAGTCTTGGCGATTGCAAGAAAAGGTCTTCCTAAAATTAAAGGGATTGAATTTTCCTCATCCATGTCTAAAACAACAAAATATACTGGGAAAACAAATTTATCGATTTTGACTAAAACATCTTTTATAATGCCCCTAGGGATTCTAACAGTTTTGTCGACTAGTTGAATACTCATCCTAGTTTGTTTGGGCTTCCTAGACCTAGTCGTTTAAACGAAGGCATAAGGCATAACATTTATACTTGCCCCTAAATCAGCTAACGCATTATCAATAGTCAAACTACCAATTAAGCATGGAATCGTAAAACTCCACGGATCTTTTAGTTTTGTGGCGACCTATTACGTAGCATTCTTTGAGCATGTTACGTTTAATTCCACATGGTGCTCTTCATCTATTTTGCATTTGTTAGTCAAGAGCTTGCTTAAGAATTTCCTTACATCGGGCATCGAAAAAGAGCTTCAAGAAGAGGTAAGTTAATATGTAATTTCTTCGAGTTTTAGAAACTTACCAATTGTTCCTCTGAATCTTCTTTTTCAATGCTTTGGGATAAGGTATGCGAGGTTGGTATTCTTTGATTACCAGTTTTGTCTTTTCTTGACCTACCTCAGTCTTATCCTTCCTTTCTTGTGCTGATGTGGGTCTATCTACTTCTGTACCCTCTTGAGTTATAATGGCTTGGATTTGCTCTTTTGAGTTTATTTCTGTGTTACTTGGTAGACGTCCTTGTTGGCATTCAGAAATTAGCTTTGTGAGGTGTCTCACTGACCTAGTAAGTTCTCCAACTTGATTCTCGAGTCCTTTCATCGACTTTTGTTGTTCATCAAGGTTTGTATCGATCTTTTGAAGACGAGATTACGTGGTCGCCATGAATTTTGTCAACATCTCTTCAAGGCTTGATTTTTTTCACGTGGGTAGGGTGATTTTGATAATTTGGAGGAGGTTCTTGCCTTTGAATTCCTTGATTTCCTTGTCCTTCCACGAAAAATTTAGGTGGTTCCTCCAACTTGGGTTATAAGTATTACTATAAGGATTATTATTGGATCTGAAATTGTTACCTATATAGTTTGTCTGCTCGTTTTTTGCTTCTGGTTGGTCGGGTGGGTACTCAGCATTCGCTACATTCCCACTTGCTTCGCATTGCATTACTGGATATACCTGCGAAGAACATAAATTATCAAGCTTTTTATTCATTAACATAACCAGTGTTGATAGCATTATCACTGTGTAATATCCGAGGTTCGGGGGTTGTGCATATTTTAATCTGTGTGTTAATATGCTCTGCATGTTGATTGGAAGTGTTTGGGGGTTTCGGGAAACCTTAGACTTAGGTAGAAGTCATAGGAAAATTTTTGTTTAAGTTGAGCTAAGGGGAGCTAGGAGAGCTAGGCTTTAAAAGAAATTATGTGTGGAACATGACACAAGAAAGGGAGCAGTGGAGTGGCAAGGTAGCGCCTAGTAGAAAGGGAGGAGTGTGCGTCAACAAGGGGTGTCCAGGGGGAGGAGGTTCGAGCTGCGAGGATAGCATTTTGAGATGCTTTTTGCTTCAAGAAGGAGGGAGAGTTGGGCGGCATTTGGACTTTGGAAAGGATGAGGTATAGATTGGGTTGGAAAGCTTGAAGATTCGACTAAGTAGGAGGGAAACAAGGGATAAGGGAGAGAGAGAAGCAAGTGGCCGAATATGGGACTCTAAGGGGTGCATAATCGGTTTTGAAGCTTTGGTAGGGGGTGTGTGCCGAAATGCTAATAGCCTTCTTCTAAGTCTTCTTTTCTTTTCTCAACCTTAAGCTTACACCTTTTTCTTTTGTGGTCGAATATCCCATCTCCATTGGAGAGCCATACCGAACCTTGTTGACCCATACTCTCTCTTCTTTTTCACAAATCCTTAAAGCTGAAACATTCTTCATTAGCCGAAACCTTTCTCTTTGGATTCAAAGTCGAAAGTGTTAGTCTTTTTCTTCTTTCTTTGGTCATTCGTATCACTATTTTTCCTGAATCATTCTTTCTTGACGTCTCTCAAAGGCCGAATCTATAGGAGTAGTGCTGTCGACTACTTTCTTTTAGTCTCTTCAAGCAAGCGATAGTGGTAAGTACCCTTCTCTTAGCAATCGGGTTTTTATCTTTTCTAATGGTGTGCCAAAATCGAATGGTTGGCTTTGGTTTTAGGGACGGCCGAATCTTCTTAGGGCCATAATCTTGTGTTTCTTTTGTATGTAGCCAGACATAAGGGAGCGTTAAGGATTCTCTTGGGTTCAACTACTCAAGGTAAGGGAATAGTGTTCGGCCAAAGGCCACTTTCAAAAGCTCTATGTGTAGAAGCCGAATCTGACTTGGGATGTGTAGGGATTTCGGTACTCTCAAAAGCAAGTGAGAGCATTCGAGTTTTTGGTTAGTAATGACATCAAGATTGAGAGTGAAATACTTGAGTTATCGGTGTGTGATTATTACGCAATTTCAGTATGCATAAAATATTGTATGTGTTTAAGTGTGATGATTAGTGCAAATGGCAATAATGAGATGGATACCCTTAGTGGGTATGTTGATAATCGGTCGATGTTAAATGCCGATAAAATTGTGGTTATTCTTTGTATATATGTGTTGTATGTTTGATTAATATGTTCATGCATTATTTCATCACATCACTATCGTATGTTGCATAAGCATTGGGCGGATTTGTATATATGAAAGAAGGACGGGGTGTACATTTATATCGTGGTTTAGTGATAGCTCTGAGCCTCACATGGATTGATGATCGGCTCCTGCCTCATCATGGTTGGTATCGGCTTTGTGCCATATCGTGGTTGGTGATGGCTATGTGCCTCATCATGGATTGACGTTGACAATGGTCACATTATGGATTATATTGTGACCTGATCATGTGGACCAGTGGCTCGACCACTTGGTGGATGGGATGACTTGCCGATTTGGTGTGTAGAGGTTGGAGGGTCGATTTAGTAATCCCCTGGTGTGTGGTGGTTGGATACGGGGGTGTGTAGAGGATGGACCCTAGGCTGGGTTGGGTGCATTTTGCATTATTATCTGATATGTGGATTGGTGTGGCTTTGGGCCAAGCCCATATGTGGAAATCTGTGGACTAATTACACACTGAGTCTGTTGACTCACCCAATTTTTACCAAACAATACAGGTGGTTCGTGATGTTGGACCGAGTTGGATGGGGTTCGAGATGGCCATGCTGACCTTGATTTCTATATTTAGAGACATTACTTTTAATTTGGTTTATTTGGGATGTTTTGATGTAATAAGGCCATTTAACTATTTTGGGTTTTCATTGTGGTTTATGTTAGACTAGACATGGATTAGTATTTGCAAACAAAGTTTCAAATTGTGGCGCTTTTATCACTTAAAACTTATTTAAGGTTTTCAAACTGAAATTCTTGTACTTACTCGATTTCCTTAAAATTCCAAAAGGACCCGTTTTCAATTAACTTCAAACTTCAAATTATTTTTGAATGAAAGGTCTTCTTAAGAAATTGAATCCTATTTTAAAACTAAATCATCAGTGATTTAGTTAAGCTCTTGTTTTCATGTCGACTTTAAAGTTTTATCATCATTTAGCCGTTTTCAACTTAAAGTTTTCCAGTAGCATTCCGATTTCGGTCGTAGTGTTTTGGGCCGGGTTGGGGGTGTTACAAATTGGTATCAGAGCCCAGTTTCTACACTCGGCCTTTGGATTTTTGAAGCCCATAAACATTTTCATTTTGTGTTTTGGTGGGTCAAAGAAAATTTTAGGGAAAAAGGGTTTTGTGGAGCATGACACTCGAATCGTCTCTACCGAAGTCCACTGTAAGTACCCTAACCCTTGTGTGATTGATATGTGGGAATTATAGGGACATAGATTAGTAGATTAGGAGTTATTGAACCCTAGGATTAGCCATCTTGTAACAATTACTTAAAATTTAAAGTCTAACCAAACAAACACGTGAGTGAGTCACCGAGTTAAGGGTGTGGCAACTGCAAAGCGCATGTCTAGGATTGGATCTGGGAGCTTAGTATTTAAGCAGGTCCTAGTGACTTACCTCCTCTCGCTCGAATCTTACAGTGCGTAGTGATGGTTCACCCTAACCAAGAGGACTCAATCACAAAGCTAAATTCAATAATTAAAACCGAAAGGAACAATCACCTTGTTTTGTACAACCCTAAAATTTAAACCTTGGTTTCAAAATTAACAAAGTACCCTTGATGACCTAAATACCCTTGATTTGCATATTGACCAAATTACCTCTAACCTATATAAATTACCAAAATACCCTCAGTATGGCAAGTTGCCAAAGTACCCCCGAATTAAAAATTTCCAAAATACCCTTATTTCGTAAAATCACCTGGAACCATATTTTGCAAAATTACCAAAATACCCCTGGTTTGTAAAATTACAAAAATACGCTCAGATTATAAAATTACCATATTCCCCTTGAATCTTCTTACCAAGTATTCTTATTTCACAAAAATATCAAAAATCTCTATTTTGTAAAATTTTCAAATACCCTAATTTGGAAAATTACCAAAATACCTCTGTAGGATAAATTACGAAAATACCGTTCGGTAGTGGAGAACAACAACAATGAAACCACAACACTTTTTTGTAATGAACGCAAGTTTATGAAGGTTGATGATTGGATGAATGAACTTGAGACTCTGTGTGTGTGTATGAATTCGAAAGAACCACTTTTTAGAACTATTAAACATAAGACTGTTCACGATAAATCAGTGGAACAAAAACTAATTCATAAAATTCTTAAGCAGATTAAATCACGAATGTAGACATGAGTTCTAGGGGACGTGGTTGTAATGTGCGAGGTATTGGTAGAGGCAGAATGATCATGTCGGAACCAGATTGGGACCGGTCGGGGTTTCAAAATAAAGCACCATAAATTATTTGTAGAGGCAAAATTTCAAGAGGAGAGGAGGAGGAGATGGTGAGATCGCATGAGCTATCTTTGCGAGTTTTAGAGCGAGTGGCTGGAGCGAGTATGGGAAATAGGGCTCGAAAGTCGATTATCGAGAGACTTAGAGTGAATGGAGTGAGGTTTTAGGGGAGTGCCTGGAGTAGCTCGAATGTGGCGAAATCTTGGTTAGAGGCGGTCGAAAGGATCATGGATGATTTGGATTTCACCTTGAGGAGAAGCTAAAAGGTGTTGTTTCGTTGTTCGGGACGAGGCTTACCAATGGTGGCTCACAGTCAGGGAAGGTACCCCTGCGGATCGAGTGGACTGGGGCTATTTTAAGATCAGGTTTGAGGGAAAGTACGTAGGAGCTAGTTATGTGGACGCATAGAGGAAGACACTTAGTGCAAGGTAGTAAATCGGTAGCTGAGTACGAGGTAGAATTTCTGTGATTGAGCAGGTATGCTCGGTGCATCGTGGCTACTGATTATGAGAGGTGTGTCCGATTCAAAGATGGACTGAGGGATGAGCCGCGGGTGTTGATTGCTCCGCAGAAAGAAGGGGACTTTACTGTTCTAGTAGAGAAAGCTCGGATAGCTGAGGAGGTCAAGAGGACTGAGAGACAGAACAGAGATAGAGATAGAAATAGAAATAAGAGGCGTTTTGGGCCGTCAGCATCATCTGGGGGTTTCCAGAAAAGACCAAGGGTTGAGCATTCTGTTTGTGCACCGGTACCAGTTACCGAGAATCAGAGTCGTCTATGTACTAAATGCGGGAGAGCTCATGGAGAAGAGTGCTAGGGACAGAGTAAGGAATGTTTTCGATGTGGGTCCAAGGCTCATTTGGATAGGAATTGTCCTCAGGAGATGGAAAGGGCCTTGGACAATAGGCGAGGATATGTTGGCCAAGGAGGTGGTCGGCGAGCAGCGAGGGTCGTGGTTGAACCATGGAGGAATGGTTACGGTGAAGTCGTAAAGCACCGTGCGAGAGGTGTTGGCGGTTCGGTGCAAAGCAAACCGGGGTTGGTTTATGCGACCGGACATCGTGAGGAGGGGATGCCGGATGTAATCACTGCACGTTCCTTATTGCTAGATTACCCTTTATTGCTTTAATAGACATCAGATCAACTCATTCTTATATTTTTAGTAAAGTATCTGGAACTCTGAATGTAAACTTTGAGATTGTACCTAGGAAGATGACTGTACTTAGTCCCTTAGGGCAGTCAGTAATAGTAGACAAACTCTTTAAGGAAGTGCCTTTAGAGGTTCAGGGAGTGAAGTTTTCGGCTGATTTAATGGAACTACCACTCGAAGAGTTTGACCTAATATTAGGCATGGGTCGGTGGTGAGGTGTCATGCGACCGGATGTGGTGTCTTTGTAGCGCATGTCATTGAAAACTTCTGATGATTAAGAGATTGTAGTGATAGGGGAACGGAGAAATTACTTATCGAATGTAGTGTCCGCCCTTAAGGCAGAGAAGATGGTGAGGAAAGGATGTGTGGCTTTTTTTGATGCTTGTTAGTGCTTTGGAGGCTAAGGGAGCAACGGTAGGTGAGGTTAGGACAGTGAAAGAATTTGGGGATGTTTTTGGAGAAACTACCGGGGTTACCTCCAAATCGTGAGGTGGAATTTGGGATTGATTTGTTGCCAGGTACAGCACCAGTATCTATCGCTCCGTATAGAATGGCACCAAAGGAGTTGGTTGAGCTCAAGGCTCAGATCCAGGAGTTGCTTGATCGTGGGTTTATCCGACCCAGTGTGTCTCCATGGGGAGCACCGGTCTTATTCGTAAAGAAGAAGGACAGGTCTATGCGGATGTGCATAGACTATCAGCAGCTGAATAAGCTGACGATCAAAAACAAGTACTCGCTGCCGAGGATAGACGACTTGTTTGATAAGCTTAAGGGGGCTGTGGTATTTTTGAAAATAGATCTAAGGTCGGGATACCACCAACTCAAGGTGAAGGAAGTGGATATCCATAAAATAGCTTTTCAAACTCCATATGGGCATTATGAATTCCTAGTGATGCCGTTCGCTGTTGTGGCTTCGCCCAATTGCGTTCATGGATATGATGAATCGGGTTTTCCAACCCTACCGGATCGATTCGTCGTTGTGTTCATAGACAACATCTGGTGTATTCCAAGTCCGAGGAGGAACATGATGAGCATCTCGGGTGGTGTTGCAAGTGTTAAGGGAAAAGAAGCTGTATGCCAAATTCAGCAAGTGTGAATTCTGGCTAAGGGAGGTTGCTTTTCTGGGTCATGTGGTCTCTGCGGAAGGGATAAGAGTCGATCCCAGGAAGATTGAGGTGGTGTTAGATTGGAAACCACTAGGTCAGTGGCAGAGGTTCACAGTTTCTTGGGATTAACAGGCTATTACAGGAGATTTGTAGTAGGGTTCTCGTCTATAGCAGCACCTTTGACGAAATCATTGAGAAAGGAGGTACCTTTCGTGTGGACGGACAAACAACAGGGAAGTTTTAAGAGATTGAAGAAGGTTTTGATTGAAGCTCCAGTTTTAATTCAGCCTGAGGTGGGAAAGGACTTTGTGGTGTATTGTGATGCTTCTCACACGGGATTGGGATGCGTTCTGATGCAAGAAGGGAAGGTTGTTGCCTATGCGTCTCGGTAGTTAAGGCCTCATGAGGTTAATTACCCGACGCATGACCTAGAGTTGGCTGCTTTGGTTTTTCCACTAAAGGTGTGGAGGCACTACTTATATGGAGAAAGGTCGGTGATCTATACGGACCAAAAGAGTCTTAAGTATTTGCTGACTCAGAAGGAGCTGAATCTGAGACAGTGAAGGTGGGTGGAGTTGTTGAAAGATTATAATTGTTCTATAGAGTATCACCCGGGCAAAGTGAATGTGGTGACAGATGCCCTAAGACGAAAAGTAGTGTCAGATCTGAGGGTGATGTTTGTACATCTTAGCCTGTATGACGACAGAAGTTTGCTAGCAGAGTTACAAGTAAAGCCGACCTGGTTGAGTCAGGTGAAAGAAAGCCAATTGGTGGATGATGATCTAAGTGCTATGCTACGACAAGTGCAGGATAGGGAATTGGAAAGTTATGGTGTGAACAAAGGTGTGAGTCTTTGTGTTTTAAGGGTAAAGTCGTAGATTAGAAGGATGAAGCGCTTAGGTAGAAGATTCTTCAGGAATTGCATGGTAGCCTTATGCTATGCATCCTAGAGGAAGCAAGTTATACAGAGATCTACGGGATCAGTTTTGGTGGCCTGGTCTTAAGCGGGAAGTCACACAGTTTGTAGGGAAGTGCTTAACGTGTTAGCAAGTCAAGGCTGAACACCAGGTACCTTTGGGGTTACTTCAGCCGATAAAGATTTCGCAATGGAAGTGGGAGAGAATTACCATGGACTTCGTTAGTGGGCTTCCCCTTACGCCTACTAAGAAGGACTCGGTATGGGTGGTAGTAGATCGGTTGACAAAGTCTGCACATTTCATCCCAGTACGGGTTGATTATTCTTTGCAGAAGTTGGCGAAGCTGTATGTGGTAGAAATTGTGAGACTGCACGGAGTGCCGGTGTCGATTATCTTGGATAGAGATCCGAGGTTTACGTCTTGGTTTTGGAAAGCACTACATCAAGCTTTGGGCACCAGGCTAGACTTCAGTACGGTATTTCATCCATAGTCCGACGGCCAGTCTGAGCGAGTAATCCAAGTATTAGAGGATATGTTGAGGGAATGTGTGATAGATTTCAGAGGAAGCTGGGAGGAATTCCTGCCTTTAGCAGAATTTGCATACAACAACAGCTAGCAAACGAGCATTCAAATGGCACCGTATGAAGTGTTGTATGGGCGGAGGTGTCGGACACCTACTTATTGGACGAAACTAGGGGAGCGTCGTGTTTTGGGACCAGAGATAGTGGCAGAGTCAGAAGAAAAGGTTAAGGTAATTCGGGCACGATTGAATGAGGCATTTGACAGGCAAAAGTCATATGCAGATCTTAAGCGAAAAGAGATAGAGCTTGTAGTAGGTGACTATGTGTTCTTAAAGGTTTCACCGTGGAAAAAGGTAATGAGCTTTGATCGCAAGGAAAAGCTGAGTCCCAGGTTTATAGGGCCTTATCGGGTTTTGAAGCGGGTTGGACTGGTGGCATATCAATTGGAGTTTCCTTCGGAGTTAAAGCTGTTGCACGATGTATTCCATGTTTCGATGCTACGTCGTTAGTGATCGAATCCATCTCACGTGGTTCCAGTTAAAGAAGTGGAGTTGAGACCAGACTTATCCTACGAGGAAGAACCAATTCAGATTTTGGAACGGGATGTAAAAGTCTTGCGTAGGAAATCAGTTCCTTAGTTAAGGTGTTATGGCGTTACCATGGATCGGAGGAAGCTTCATGGGAACCAGAGGAAGCAATGCGGCAGTAATACCCTCACTTATTTTGACCAGGTAATTTTGAGGCCAAAATTATTTTTAAGGGGGTAAAACTGTAATATTTGAGGTTCGGGGGTTGTGCATATTTTAATCTGTGTGTTAATATGCTCTGTATGTTGATTGGAAGTGTTTGGGGGTTTCGGGAAACCTTGGACTTGGGTAGAAGTCGTAGGAAAATTTTTATTTGAGCTGAGCTAAGGGGAGCCAGGAGAGCTAGGCTTTAAAAGAAATTATGTGTGGAACATGACACAAGAAAGGGAGCAGTGGAGTGGCAGGGTAGTGCTTGGTAGAAAGGGAGGAGTGTGTGTCAACAAGAAGTGTCAAGGGGGAGGAGGTTCGAGCTGCGAGGACAGTTGGGTGGCATTTGGACTTTGGAAAGGATGAGGTATAGATTGGGCTGGAGAGCTTGAAGATTCGACTAAGCAGGAGGGAAAAAGGGATAAGAGACAGAGAGAAGCAAGTGGCCGAATATGGGACTCTAAGGGGTGCATAATCGATTTTGAAGCTTTGATAGGGGGTGTGTGCTGAAATGCTAATAGCCTTCTTCTAAGTCTTCTTTTCTTTTCTCAACCTTAAGCTTACACCTTTTTCTTTTGTGGTCGAATATCCCATCTCCATTGGAGAGCCATAGTCTAACCTTGTTGACCCTTACTCTCTCTTCTTTTTCGTAAATCCTTAAAGCCAAATCATTCCTCATTAGCCGAAACCTTTCTCTTTGGATTCAAAGCCGAAAGTGTTAGTCTTTTTCTTCTTTCTTTGGTCATTCGTATCACTATTTTTCCCGAATCATTCTTTCTTGACGTCTCTCAAAGGCTGAATCTATAGGAGTAGTGCCGTCGACTACTTTCTTTTAGTCTCTTCAAGCAAGCGTTGGTGGTAAGTACCCTTCTCTTAGCAATCGGGTTTTTATCTTTTCTAATGGTGTGCCAAAATCGAATGGTTGGCTTTGGTTTTAGGGACGGCCGAATCTTCTTAGGGCCATAATCTTATGTTTCTTTTGTATGTAGCCAGTGTAAGGGAGCGTAAAGGATTCTCTTGGGTTCGACTACTCAAGGTAAGGGAATAGTGTTCGGCCAAAGGCCACTTTCAAAAGCTCTATGTGCAGAAGCCGAATCTGACTTGGGATGTGTAGGGATTTCGGCACTTTCAAAAGCAAGTGAGAGCATTCGGGTTTTTGGTTAGTGACGACATCGGTATTGAGAGTGAAATACTTTAGGTTATCAAGTGTGTGATTATTGCGCAATTTCCTGAGTATGCATAAAATATTGTATGTGTTTAAGTGTGATGATTAGTGCAGTGGCAATAATGAGATGGATACCCTTAGTGGGTATGTCGATAATCAGGTCAGTGTTAAATACCGATAAAATTGTGGTTATTGATATATATGTGTTGTATGTTTGATTAATATATTCATGCATTATTTCATCACATCACTATCGTATGTTGCATAAGCATTGGGCGGGATTTGTATATATGAAAGAAGGACAGGGTGTACATTTATGTACGTGGTTTAGTGATGGCTATGAGCCTCACATGGATTGATGATCAGCCTCGATTCGATCATGGTTGGTATCGACTTTACGCCATATCGTGGTTGGTGATGGCTATGTGCCTCATCGTGGATTGACGTTGACTATGGTCACGTTGTGGATTATATTATGACCTGATCACGTGGACCAGTGGCTCGACCACTTGGTAGATGGCATGACTTGCCGATTTGGTGTGTAGAGGTTGGAGGGTCGATTTAGTAATCCCCTGGTGTGTGGTGGTTGGATACGGGGGTGTGTAGAGGATGGACCCTAGGCTGGGTTGGGTGCATTTTGCATTATTATCTGATATGTGGATTGGTGTGGTTTTGGGCCAAGCCCATATGTGGAAATCTGTGGACTAATTACACACTGAGTCTGTTGACTCAACCAATTTTTACAAACAATGCAGGTGGTTTGTGATGTTGGACTGGGTTGGATGGGATTCGAGATGGCCATGCAGACGCAGTTTCCATATTTAGAGACTTTACTTTTAATTTCAACTTATTTGGGATGTTTTGATGTAATAAGGCCATTTAACTATTTTGGGTTTTCATTGTGGTTTATGTTAGACTAGACATGGATTAGTAGTTGCAAATAAAGTTTCAAATTCGACGCTTTTATCACTTAAAAACTTATTTAAGGTTTTGAAACCGAAATTTTGTACTTACTCGGATTTCCTTTAATTCCAAAAGGACCGTTTTCAATTAACTTCGAACTTCAAATTGTTTTTCGAATGAAAGGTCTTCCTAAGAAATTGAATCCTATTTTAAAACCAAATTATCAGGGATTTAGTTAAGCTCTTGTTTTCATGTCGACTTTAAAGTTTTATCATCATTTAGCCGTTTTTCAACTTAAAGTTTTCCAGTAGCATTCTGATTTTGGCCGTAGTGTTTTGGGTTGGGTTTGGGGTGTTACAAGTCGATGTCGAGCCCAGCTCTACACTCGGCCTATGGATTTTTGAAGCCTATAAACGTTTTCATTTTGTGTTTTTGTGGGTCAAAGAAAATTTTCAGGAAAAAGGGTTTTGTGGAGCATGGCACTTGAATCGTTCGCCCAAGTCCACTGTAAGTACCCCTAACCCTTGTGTGATTGGTATATGGGAATTATAGGGACGTAGATTAGTGGATTAGGAGTTATTGAACCCTAGGATTAGCTTACTTTAACACCGAATTACATAAAATTTAAAGTCTAACCAAACAAACCTGTGAGTGAGTCACCGAGTTAAGGGTATGGCAGTTGTGCAGCGCGATGTCTAGGATTGGATTAGGGGAGCTTGGTATTTAGCGATCTAGTGACTCACCTCCTCTCCGCCGAATCCTACAGTGCGTAGTGATGGTTCACCCTAACCAAGAGGACTCAATCACTGGCTAAATTCAATAATTAAAACCCGAAAGAGACCAGTCACCTTGTTTTGTACAACCCTAAAATTTAAACCTTGGTTTCGAAATTACCAAAGTACCCTTGATGACCCAAATACCCTTGATTTGCATATTGACCAAATTACCTCTAACCTGTACAAATTACCAAAATACCCTCAGTATGGCAAGTTGCCAAAGTACCCCCGAATTAAAAATTTCCAAAATACCCTTATTTCGTAAAATCACCTGGAACCATATTTTGTAAAATTACCGAAATACCCCTGGTTTGTAAAATTACAAAAATACCCTTAGATTATAAAATTACCATATTACCCTTGAATCTTCTTACCAAGTATTCTTATTTCGCAAAAATATCAAAAATCTCTATTTTTCAAAATTTTTAAATACCCTAATTTGGAAAATTACCAAAATACCCCTGTATGACAAATTACGAAAATACCCTTGGGTAGTGGAGAACAACAACAATGAAACCACAACACTTTTCTGTAATGAACGCAAGTTCATGAAGGTTGATGATTGGATGAATGAACTTGAGACTCTGTGTGTGTATGAATTCAAAAGAACCACTTTTTAGAACTATTAAACATAAGACTGTTCGCGATAAACCAGTGGAACAAAAACTAATTCATAAAATTCTTAAGTAGATTAAATCATGAACGTAGACATGAGTTCTAGGGGATGTGGTCATAATGTGCGAGGGCGTGGTGGAGGCAGAATGACTGTGTCGGAACTAGTTGGGTCTGGTCAGGGTTCCGAAAATGAAGCACCGCCGCCGACTGTAGAGGCAAAATTTTAAGAGCAGACAGGAGGAGATAACGCAGTATCGTAGGATATACTACAAGTTTTAGAGCGAGTGGCTGAAGCGAGTATGGGAAATGGGGCTCGAAAGTCAGTATCTGAGAGACTTAGAGCAAATGGAGCTGAGGTTTTTAGGGGAGTGTCGAGAGTAGCTCCGAATGTGACGGAATCTTGGTTAGAGGCAATCGAAAGGATCATGGACGATTTGGATTTCAAAGATCTTGAGGAGAAGCTAAAGGTGTTGTTTCGCCACTGGGACGAGGCTTACTAATGGTGGCTCACGATCGTGGAAGGTACCCTGCGGACCGAAAGTGGACTGTGGTTATTTTAAGATCAAGTTTGAGAGAAAGCACGTAGGAGCTAGTTATGTGGACGCCTTGAGGAAGGCGTTCTGAATTTAGTGTAAGGTGGTAAATCGGTAGGTGAGTCTGGCGAAATTCGCGATTGAGCGGTATGCTCGGGGCATTGGCTCCGATTATGAGAGGTGTGTCCGATTCAAGATGGGTGAGGATGAGTCATGAGTGTTGATTGCTCCATGAGAGAAAGGGACTTTCTTTGTTCTAGTAGAGAAAGCTCGGATAGTGAGGAGGTCAAGAGGGTGAGAATGTAATAGAGATAGAGATAGAAGCTGAAATAAGAGGAGTTTTGGGTCACAAGATCATCTGGGGGTTTCAGAATAGACCAAGGTTGAGAATTTGCTCGTGCACCGATTGCGCTTGCCGGAATCGAGTCGCCCATGTACTAAATGCGGAGAGCTCATATAGGAGAGGCAGGGAATGAGTAAGGGATGTTTTTTGTGGGTTCAACGCTCAATTGGTTAGGAATTGTCCTCGTGAGATGGAAAGGGCTCATAAAGATGGCTGTGGATATGTGCAACAGGCGAGAGGTGGTCAGCAGGCAACGAAGGGTCGTGGTTCGAACCATGGAGGGAATGGTTCTGGCCGAGGTCGGGGAGCACCAAGCAGAGGTGTGGGGTTCAGTGCAAAAAGCAATAATGGTTTATCTGACCAATCGTCGTGAGGAGAGGGATGCGCCAGATGTAATCACGGGTATGTTCCTTATTGCTGGATTACCCTTTATTGCTTTAATAGACATCGGGTCAACTCATTCTTATATTGCTAGTGAAGTATCTGGAACTCTGAATGTAAACTTTGAGATTGTACCTAGGAAGATGACTGTAACACCCTGAATTAGGGGTTATTTGTAATTTAAATAAATTCCATGTGGACTTCAAGAAATAAATAAATATGATTTTATTTGGCATGATTTAGGGTCTAAAAATAACTCGAGCTAGGCCCCACCCAAAGATTTAAAATTTATTATTAAGTGTGTAAAAGGAAGAAGCTAGGTTAGTTAGGGCTTTAATAAAATTTTGGGCGAGTTATGTCAAAAAGGATGGGCTTGGTATAAGTGGCGTGGTGCGCCTAAGGGTTACTAGGGGTCTTGGGTTCGATCCGTAGAAGTAGCAAGGAGAATTTTTTTTTGGGCGTTAAAGGAAGGGCCCAGGTAAGAAAGGCTCTAAATAAATATTAAGTAAGGAACGAACATGAATTGAGCAGTGGCTGAGTGGCTGGAGGCGTGGAGAGTTTTCTCCAGGTCTCGGGTTCGAGACTTAGGGGCGGCATCTAGGGATTTTATTTTTTGGGCTTTGGCGCTAAAAGAGAAAAGGGCTCAGGAATAAGGCTTTATGAATAAAGGGTGGGATTATTTGACATGAAAGTCTTAAGGGGAGAGTTGGTTCGGGGGCGCTTAAAAGGGGGGAGGCCTGCTGTTGCTGCTCCAGGTCGCAGGTTCGAATCCCAGGCCCTGCACCTCATTTTTTTTATTTTTTCCCCTTTTCTTTGCTTCTGGCGAATGGGAGAGTTTGGTTCAATTTTGAACTCTCAATTTCGGCTGGATGGGGGTGATTATAGGTAGTTTAATTGCTATTAAATTGTTAAAGGAGATCAAGGGATAGAAATAAGATAAAACTTTTTTTTTGGTGATAATTAAGAGTGGAATTATCACCCAAAAGAGAGGAATTGGCCGAGAATAGGACTCCTGGGCTGTCCATACCTATTTTATTTGGCAAAAGAGTGCCAAAAGTTCAACCAAAATTTTTTTCTCTCCAAATTTATCACACCAAATTCCATTGTTTCATAGCCAAAACCATTCAAAAATTCCAGCTTTTCTTCTTTTTTATGTTCTAATATACCCCTCTTTAAGAGAAAATTTCCAGCAAACTCTTTCTTCTTCCTCTCTTCATTGTGCCGCTAAAATCTCCCTTAAACTCTTAGCCAAAATTGTTCGTAAAAATTCCAAAGACCGTTGTTTCTCTTAGCGAATACACCTCTTCCTTCACAAAAATTTCCAGCCCTTCCAAATGTGCATTAGGTCAATATCATATCTCCAACAAGGTGTTGCCAATTTTCAATAAGTGTGGTACGGGTTAATCATCTCTTTTGGAATTAAAATTATGGCCTATGATTCAGTATTAACTTGATTAAACCAATTGTAGGGAAGCTTTGGATTTATTTTCCAAGGGACTAATTAAGGCTTCGGATTTGTTAGGAAATCAAATCTGTTTAAGGTTAAGAGATCTAACGTTATAGATCGGCTTTTGGGATCTAAGAATTACGATAGTAACAGTGTGTAAGATTTCTCTACACACTTTATTAATTAACATGACGTTATTGTTTGCTTTAAATCTTTTAGGTAGTGTTTTGCTTATGGCTAAGCATGGATTCAGGTAAGTCCCTAATTTGGGAATTTTGATATATGATTTGCATGCCATCACATGATATTAAATGCTATGACATGATATATGATAATTGATATAAAAACATGTGATGGTGGGATTGATGAGAGGAGGGGGAAGATTTTATGGACTGTCGCTAGTGGTTTTGACCACAAGATGGGTTGGGCCCATCAGATTATTTGTGACCTATGGTCATCAGTGGTTTTGACCACAAGATGGGTTGGCCCCATCAGATTATTTGTGACCGATGGTCATCAGTGGTTTTGACCACATCGATTGATTATTTGTGACTAAGTCCCAGTGGTTTGGTACCACCAGTGGTTTTGACCACACTCGATTATTTGTGACCGATGGTCATCAGTGGTTTTGACCACACGATGGGTTGGCCCCATCATTTGATTTGTGACTCTAAGTCATCAGTGGTTTTGACCACCAGTGGTTTTGACCACACGGGGTAGTTAAGTAGTATGGATGGCTAGGTTGGGATGCATGTGCATGTTCATTAATGACTTGTGTATGAGTTACTTTACCGGTGGGGATTTACACACTGAGTCTTGGTGACTCACCCTTCCCTTAACATTTTGCGTGATGAGTAGATCATGAGATGGAGTGAGAGGACTCGAGGCGGCCATGCTTATTGTTGGAGTTAAACTTATTTTCGTTAAGTTAATTATTTTATTTCCTAAGTATTTTAATTTGGGATGTAATAAGGCCGCTATTATTATTTTGGATGTTTATTTTACTTTTATTTTACTTATAAGGTATTACAAATGAAATTTACAAATGTTAAAGTAACTCGGGTAAAAGTAACCTTTCCAACTTAATAACTTTTACGAGTTTTCAAAGACGTTACCATCGGGTAACCAAAAATAAACTTAGTCAACTACGACTTGATGATTTTTAAAATGTAAATGATCAAATGTTTTCAAAAGGGTTTATAAAGCCCAATTATAAAAGGCCCAACTAAGTTTTCAAACCCCGTTTTAATACCTTAACCAAATATTATCAAACTTTCTCCGAACTTTCAAATTGGCCCAAAATATTTTACCCAAGAATATACCGATCCGTCAGACTCATGGGCCGTGTTTGGGTGTTACAATGATCGCATTTTAGTCCCTTAGGGCAGTCAATAATAGTAGACAAACTCTTTAAGGAAGTGCCTTTAGAGGTTCAGGGAGTGAAGTTTCCGACTGATTTAATGGAACTACCATTCAGAGAGTTTGACCTAATATTAGGCATGGACTGACTGGTGAGGTATCATGCGAATCCGGACTGTACTGCCAAGTGCATGTCGTTGAAAACTTCTGATGACCAAGAGATTGTAGTGATAGGGGAACAGAGAAATTACTTGTTGAATGTAGTGTCCGCCCTTAAGGCAGAGAAGATGGTGAGGAAAGGATGTGTGGCTTTTTTGATGCTTGTTAGTGCTTTAGAGGCTAAGGGAGCAGCGGTAGGTGAGGTCAAGACAGTGAAAGAATTTGGGGATGTTTTTTCGGAGGAACTACTGGGGTTGCCTCCAGATCGCGAGGTGGAATTTGGGATTGATTTGTTGCTAAGTACAGCACCAGTATCTATCGCTCTGTACAGAATGGCACCAAAGGAGTTGGTTGAGCTCAAGGCTCAGATCTAGGAGTTGCTTGATCGTGGGTTTATCCAACCCAGTGTGTCTCTATGGGAAGCAGGCCTTATTCAGAAGAAGAAGGACAGTCTATACGGATGTGCATAGACTATCGACACCGAATAAGTCGACGATCAAAAATAAGTACCCACCGCCGAGGATAGACGACTTGTTTGATCACCTTAAAGGGTCATGTATTTTGAAAATAGATCTAAGGTCGGATACCACCAACTCAAGGTAAACGAAGCGGATATCCATAAAACAATTTTTCGGACTCGACGGGCATTATGAATTCCTAGTGATGTCGTTCGGGTGACGAACGCTCTAGTCAATGCTCATGGATATGATGAATCGGGTTTTCCAACCCTACCGGATCGATTAAATCGTTGTGTTCATAGACGACATCTTGGAGTATTCCAAGTCCGAGGAGGAACATGATGAGCATCTCCGGTGGTGTTGCAAGTGTTAAGGGAAAAGAGTCAGATGCCAAATTCAGAAGTGTGAATTCGCTAAGGGAGGTTGCTTTTCCGGGTCATGTGGTGTCTGCGGAAGGGATAAGGGTCGATCCTGTGAAGATTGAGGCAAAGTTAGATTGGAAACCACCTAGGTCGATGGCGAGGTTCGCAGCTTGGGATTAGCATGCTACTATAGGAGATTTGTAGAAGGGTTCTCGCTATAGCATCACCTTTGACGAAATCATTGAGAAAGGAGGTACCTTTCCCGTGGACGGACAAGCGGCAGGGAAGTTTTAAGAGATTGAAGAAGGTTTTGACCAAGCTCCGCTTTAATTCAACTCGAGAAGGAAAGGACTTTGTCGTGGTATTGTGATGCTTCTACACGGGATTGGGATACGCTCGATGCAAGAAGGGAAGGTTGTTGCCTATGCATCTCGACAGTTAAGGCCTCATGAGGTTAATTACCTGACGCATGACCTTGAGTTGGCTGCTGTGGTTTTTGCACTAAAGGTGTGGAGGCACTACTTATATGGAGAAAGGTCGGTGATCTATATGAACCAAAAGAGTCTTAAGTATTTGCTGACTCAGAAGGAGCTGAATCTGAGACAGTGAAGATGGGTGGAGTTGTTGAAAGATTATGATTGTTGTATAGAGTATCACCCGGGCAAAGCAAATGTGATGGCAGATGCCCTAAGCCAAAAAGTAGTGTCAGATCTGAGGGCGATGTTTGCACATCTTAGCTTGTATGACGACAGAAGTTGGCTAGTAGAGTTACAAGTAAAGTCGACCTGGTTGATTCAGGTGAAAGAAAGCCAGTTGGTGGACGATGATCTAAGTGCTAAGCTACGACAAGTGCAGGATAGGGAATTGGAAAGTTATGGTGTAAACAGTGACGGAGTGTTGTGTTTCAAGGGTAAAGTCTGTATGCCGAAGGATGAAGAGCTTAGGCAGAAGATTCTTCAGGAATCGGATGGTAGCCCTTATGCTATGCATCTTGGAGAAAGCAAGTTATACAGAGATCTACGGGATCAGCTTTGGTGGCCTGGTCTTAAGCAGGAAGTCACACAGTTTGTAAGGAAGTGCTTAACGTGTCAGCAAGTCAAGGCTGAACACCAGGTACCTTCAGGGTTACTTTAGCCGATAAAGATTCTGCAGTGGAAGTGGGAGAGAATTACCATGGACTTCGTTAGTGGGCTTCCCCTTACGCCTACTAAGAAGGACTCGGTATGGGTGGTAGTAGATTAGTTGACAAAGTCTGCACATTTCATCCCAGTACGGGTTGATTATTCTTTGCAGAAGTTGGCGAAGCTGTATGTGGTGGAAATTGTGAGACTGCACGAAGTTTCGGTGTCAATTATCTCAGATAGGGATCCGAGGTTTACGTCTCGATTTTGGAAAGCACTACATCAAGCTTTGGGCACCAGGCTAGACTTCAAGACGCTATTTCATCCACAATGACGCTACCACCGAGCGAGTAATCCAAGTATTAGAGGATATGTTGGGGGAAATGTGATAGATTTCAGAGGAAGCTGGGAGGAATTCCTGCCTTTAGCGGAGTTTGTATATAACAATAGCTACTAAGTGAGCATTTAAATGGTGCCGTATGAAGCGTTGTATGGGCAGAGGTGTCGGACACCTACTTGTTGGACGGAACTAGGGGAGCATCGTGTTTTGGGACCAGAGATGGTGGCAGAGTCAGAAGAAAAGGTTAAGGTAATTCGAGCACGGTTGAAGGAGGCATCTGACAGGCAAAAGTCATATGCAGATCTTAAGCAGAAAGAGATAGAGTTTGCAGTAGGTGACTATGTGTTCTTAAAGGTTTCGTCGTGGAAGAAGGTAATGAGATTTGGTCGCAAGGGAAAGCTAAGTCCCAGGTTTATAGGGCCTTATCGGGTTTTGAAGCGGGTTGGACCGGTGGCATATCAATTGGAGTTGCCTTCGGAGTTAAAGCAGTTGCACAATGTATTCCATGTTTCAATGCTACGCCATTCATCGATCGGATCCATCTCACGAATTCCAGCTTGAAGAAGTGGAGTTGAGACCAAACTTGTCCCACGAGGAAGAACCAATTGATTTTGGAACGGGATGTGAAAGTCTATGAGGGAAATCGCCTTTAGTTAAGGTGTTATGGTGTAACCATGGATTAGAGGAAGCTTCATGGGAACCAGAGGAAGCAATGCAAAGAATACCCTCACTTATTTTGACCATGTAATTTCGAGGCCGAAATTATTTTTAAGGGGGTAAAACTATAATATTCATGGTTTGGGGGTTGTGCATATTTTAATCTATGTGTTAATATGCTCTGCATGTTGATTGGAAGTGTTTGGGGGTTTCGGGAAACCTTGGACTTGGGTAGAAGTCATAGGAAAATTTTTGTTTAAGTTGAGCTAAGGGAAGCTAGGAGAGCTAGGCTTTAAAAGAAATTATGTGTGGAACATGACACAAGAAAGGGAGCAGTGGAGTGGCAAGGTAGCGTCTAGTAGAAAGGGAGGAGTGTGCATCAACAACGGGTGTCAAGGATAGCATTTTGAGATGCTTTTTACGTCAAGGAGGAGGGAGAGTTGGGCGGCATTTGGACTTTGGAAAGGATGAGGTATAGATTGGGTTGAAGAGCTTGAAGATTCGACTAAGTAGGAGGGAAACAAGGGATAAGGGAGAGAGAGAAGCAAGTGGCTGAATATAGGACTCTAAGGGGTGCATAATCGATTTTGAAGCTTTGGTAGGGGGTGTGTGCCGAAATGCTAATAGCCTTCTTCTAAGTCTTCTTTTCTTTTCTCAACCTTAAGCTTACACCTTTTTCTTTTGTGGTGAATATCCCATCTCCATTGGAGAGCCATAGCCAAACCTTGTTGACCTTACTCTCTTCTTTTCGCAAATCCTTAAAGCCAAAATATTCCTCATTAGTCAAACCTTCTCTTTGGATTCAAAGTCAAAGTGTTAGTCTTTTCTTCTTTCTTTGGTCATTCAGATCAATATTTTTCCCAAATCATTCTTTCTTGACGTCTCTCAAAGGTTGAATCTATAGGAGAAAAGCCGTCGACTACTTTCTTTTAGTCTCTTCAAGCAGCGTTGGTGGTAAGTACCCTTCTCTTAGCAATCGTGTTTTATCTTTTCTAATGGTGTGCCAAAATTGAATGGTTGGCTTTGGTTTTAGGGACGGTCAATCTTCTTAGGGCCATAATCTTGTGTTTCTTTTGTATGTAGCCAGCGTAAGGGAGCGTTATGATTCTTGGGTTCAACTACTCAAGGTAAGGGAATAGTGTTCACCAAAGGCCACTTTCAAAAGCTCTATGTGTAGTTTAATCGACTTAGGATGTGTAGGATTTCAAGACTCTCAAAAGTAAGTGATAGCATTCGGGTTTTTGGTTAGTGACTACATCAGATTAAGAGTGAAATACTTGAGTTATCGTGTGTGTAATTATTACGCAATTTCTCGAGTATGCATAAAATATTGTATGTGTTTAAGTGCGATAATTAGTGCAGTGGCAATAATGAGATGGATACCCTTAGTGGGTATGTCGATAATCAGGTCAATGTTAAATGCCGATAAAATTGTGGTTATTGCTGTATATATGTGTTGTATGTTTGATTAATATGTTCATGCATTATTTCATCACATCACTATCGTATGTTGTATAAGCATTGGGCGGGATTTGTATATATGAAAGAAGGACAGGGTGTACATTTATATACGTGGTTTAGTGATGGCTACGAGCCTCACATGGATTGATGATCGGCTCTGTGCCTCATCATGGTTGGTATCGGCTTTGTGCCATATCATGGTTGGTGATGGCTATGTGCCTCATCGTGGATTGACATTGACTATGGTCACGTTGTGGATTATATTGTGACCTGATCACGTGGACCAGTGGCTCGACCACTTGGTGGATGGCATGACTTGCCAATTTGGTGTGTAGAGGTTGAGGGTCAATTTAGTAATCCCCGTGTGTGGTGGTTGGATACGGGTGTGTAGAGGATGGACCCTAGGTCGGGTTGGGTGCATTTTGCATTATTATCGATATGTGGATTGGTGTGGTTTGGGCCAAGCCCATATGTGGAAATCGTGGACTAATTACACATCGAGTCCATTGACTCATCCAATTTTTACAAACAATGCAGGTGGTTCATGATGTTGGACCAGGTTGGATGGGATTCGAGATGGCCATGCAGACACAGTTTCCATATTTAGAGACTTTACTTTTAATTTCAGTTTTTTTGGGATGTTTTGATGTAATAAGGCCATTTAACTATTTTGGGTTTTCATTGTGGTTTATGTTAGACTAGACATGGATTAGTAGTTGCAAACAAAGTTTCAAATTGTGACGCTTTTATCACTTAAAAACTTATTTAAGGTTTTTCAAACTGAAATTCTTGTACTTACTCGAATTTCCTTAAGAATTCCAAAAGGACCCATTTTCAATTAACTTCGAACTTCAAATTATTTTTCGAATGAAAGGTCTTCCTAAGAAATTGAATCCTGTTCTAAAGCCAAATCATCAGGGATTTAGTTAAGCTCTTGTTTTCATGTCGACTTTAAAGTTTTACCATCATTTAGCCATTTTCAACTTAAAGTTTTCCAAAGAACATTTCGATTT
>CP106730.1:20418984-20503699 GCA_025506655.1 Gossypium rotundifolium
TTTTGAACTTTTGCAAACAAAGAACGCTTTAAGAAAGGAAAATTTGCAAAGGGACCCTCAGAGTTTTACAATGGTTAAAAACATTTTCGACGTGCAAAATTTACAAAATTACCCCTGATGGACAAAATTACCAAAATACCCCTGGTTTCCGAAATAATGCCATAACTTCAAACCTTATCAATTTTCAATAATACCTCCAGTGTTGGGAATTGCAAAAACAACCTACTTTACTAAAGTTTTAAAAATTTCTTTTATTACGAAAATACCTCAGTAGGAAAAAGACGAAAATACCCCTGGGTTAGAAATGGCGTAGAAATGTAGAAGAGCGAATAGGTATGGAAAGTATTAAGGAATGGATGCAAGAACTTCTTTGTGTGAACTAAGATAGAAGATGAAACCTTGTTTGCGGAAGAATCTCTAATTAAAATTCCTTCATAAAATTTCTTCATGAGTAATGAAGTGGAACAAACGCTAATACATAAAATTTCTCTTAATCGATTAAAAGCGCAGATAGATAGAATGAGTTCTAGAGGACGTGGGCCGTGGACGCAGTAGAGGGGTAGGATGACCATGTCGGAACTGTCAGTCGGGACAGGTTCTAAAATAAAGTACCACCGCCACCACCACCTCCTACTTTTAGAGTGAGAGCGAGGATCGGGCCGGTGGTGAGGCATGACGCATAGCAAGATGTGCGAAGTTCGGAGATTGTGGGTGGGCCGGTGGAAATTTAGGAGCTCAAAAATCTGCTCCGAGCGAATTCGATAATCTGAGCCGAGGTGTTCCGGTGTGTCGAGTGGCACCCAAGTGTGGCGAGAATCTTGGCTAGAGTCAACTGAAAGGATCATGGATGATCTTGACCTGACTGAGGAAGAAAAACCGAAGGGCCGATCACTTCTAAAGGATGAAGCGTGTCGGTGGTGGTGACGATTCGAGACGGCGCTACGGACAGATGATCGACTTGGGATTATTTCAAACCACCTATCGGAAGAAGTATGTGGGCACCGATTATACAGATGCTCAGAGGAAAGCCTTTCTAGGGTTAGTGCAAGGAACTAAGTCAGTGGCGGAATATGAGGCGGAGTTTTTAAGACTGAGTAGGTATGCTAGAGGCATCGTGGCTACTGAACACGAAAGCGCTGTGTCCGCTTTGAGGACGGACTCGAGATGATTTGAGGTTACCGATTGCCCATGACAAGTTCGTGAGTTTTCATCTCTTGTGGAAAAGGCTAAGGTAGCCGAGGGATCAAGGAGGTGTGAGACAAAATTATAGTAGGAATAATCAAAAGAGAGGATTTGGGTCACCGATCCAAAGTGGTAGTGTCCGAAAAAAGGCTAGACCAAGTGGGCCAAATCAGGCGGCAAGGCCCATGACTGCTAATCAGAGGCCGACTCAGTGTAACTTATTGTGGGAAGACCCATTGGGGAAGTTGTTCGACCGGCGATAGAGGATGCTTTGAGTGTGGGTCTTTGGAACACCGGGTCAGAGATTGTCCCGGAAGCAAGCTCGAAATCAGTCGGAGGCGTAACTGCATCGGGATAGAAATATGGGACCACGTAGGGTCGTGGTAATGGCCGAGGAAGCATGAGTCCTAACCAAGGTCGTGGAATTCAGTGAGGTTCAGCAACACTGAGGCTAAGCGACTGGCTTAGTTTATCTTGGCGAGGCGTCGCGAGGAGGGTGACGCACCGGATGTCATAACCGATACGTTTCTGATTTTTAGTCTTCCTTATTATGCATTAATCGATGTGGGGTCTACACATTCATACGTAGCGAGTAGTGTGGTAGAGACTTTGGACCTAAACTCTGAAACTGCTTCTAGGGTGATGACTGTAGTTAGTCCGTTAGGTCACTCTGTAGTGGTAGACAAACTTTATAGAGATGTACCCCTAGAACTCCAAGGGGTAGTATTTGTGGCTGATCTGATGGAACTACCGTTTGGGGGGTTCGATTTGATCCTTGGAATGGATTGGCTGGTTAAGTATCAGGCGAATTTGGATTGCGCAGCTAAGCGCATGGTTCTTAAGACGGCTGAGAATGATGAAGTGGTTATGATAGGTGATAGAAGGAATTACCTATCCAACGTGGTGTCACGCCTTGAAGGTTGAGAAGATGGTCAAGAAGGGTTGTAAGGCATTTTGGTTCAAATCGTGCTTTGGAAGCTAAGGAGTCAGTAGTTGGAAAGGTCCGAACGGTTGGGGAATTTGTTGATGTGTTCCCAGAAGAACTTCCGGGTCCGCCTCCAGATCGGGAAGTCGAATTCAGTATAGACTTACTACCCGGAACGGCACTTTGTGTCATAGCACTCACCGAATGACGCTAAAGGTATTGGTGGAGCTAAAGGCTCAAATTCAGGAGCTCTTGGATAAAGGGTTTATTCGACCTAGTATATCTCCGTGGGGAGCGCCTGTATTGTTTGTCAAGAAGAAGGACGATTCTATGCGAATGTGCATCGATTATCGTCAGTTAAACAAGTTAACGATCAAAAACAAGTACCCATTACCCTGATCGATGACTTGTTTGACCGGTGAAGGGGCGTCGGTGTTTTCGAAGATAGACCTTAGGCTCAAGTTACCATCAACTTAAGGTGAAGGAGGCCGATGTCCACAAGACGGCATTCCAAACTCGGTATGGGCATTACGAGTTCCTAGTGATGCCATTCGGGTTGACCAATGCCCCGGCGGCATTCATGGACTTAATGAATAGGGTATTTCAACAGTACCTAGACCAATTCGTAGTGGTGTTCATCGACGACATATTGGTTTACTCAAGGACGGAGGAAGAGCATGACAAGCATTTACGGATAGTTCTGTAAGTGTTGAGGGAAAAATAATTATATGCCAAATTCAGTAAGTGCGAATTTTGGCTAAGGGAGGTGGCTTTCTTAGGTCACGTGGTGTCGTGGAAGGGATTAGAGTGGATCCCGCAAGATTGAAGCGGTGTTAGAGTGGAAACCGCCTAAGTCGAATTAGCAGAGATACTGAAGTTTTCGGGTTTAGCGAGGTATTATCGGAGGTTTGTGGAAGGGTTCTCTCGATCGCAAATACCGCTGACTAAGTTGTTGAAAAGGTGTTCCATTTGTATGGTTAGAGAAGCGAAGAAAGTTTTGATAAGTTGAGGAAGATTTTGACGAAGCTCGGTTCTAGTACAACCCGAGGCGTGGAAATTATTCACGATCTATTGTGATGCATCTCACTTTGGTTTGGGGTGTGTGTTGATGCTGAGGATGGGAAGGTAGTAGCCTATGCGTCCGTCGGTGAGACCGCATGAGGTTAACTACCCAACTCACGACTTGGAGTTAGCGGTGATCGTCTTCGCCTTGAAAATATGGAGACATTATCTTTATGGGGAGAAGTCGGTAATTTACGGATCAAAAAGTTTGAGGTATCTTGACTCGAAGGATCGAATCTAAGACAATACCGATGGATTGAATCTGTTAAGGACTACGATCGCTCCATCGAATATCATCAAGGTAAGGCTAATGTAGTGGTCGACTGCGTTGGCCGGAAGGTTGTGGAGGATTTAAGAGCAATGTTTGCTCGAGTTGAGCCTATATGACGATGGAAGACTTTTGGCGAGCTTCAAGTTAAGCCAACATGGATCGAGGAAATCAAGGACAAACAGTTAGTGGATGAAGGGTTAAATGCTAAGAGAATGCAAGTTCGGGATGGTGGTTTAGAAGGGTATAGTTTGGTTGGTGATGGTGTGTTATGTTTTCAAGGACGTACCAGTATGCCAAAGGATATGGAGTTGAGCGAAAATTCTCCATGATGCACATAGCAGCCCATACGCTATGCATCCGGAGGAAGCAAGATGTATGGAGATCTACTAAAGCAGATTACAGTGGCCGGGTTGAAGCGTGAGATAACGAATTGTGGGAAGTGTTTGACGTGTCGCTGAGTTAAGGTGAACACCGCTACCATCGAGGCTACTTCAACCCGGTAAAGATTCCTCAATGGAAATGGGAGAGGATCACTATGGATTTCGTCAGTGGTCTACCCCTTACGCCCATCAAGAAAGATGCAGTTTGGGTAATCGTAGACCGTCTGACTAAATCACTCACTTCATACCGGTGAGAATTGATTACTCACTCCGAAGCTAGCAAAGTTGTATGTGGTCGAGATAGTCGATTGCATGGTGTGCTCATATCGCTTATCTCGGATAGGGACCCAAGGTTCACTTCGAGGTTTTCAAAGCGTTACATCAAGCGTTAGTATGCGATTAGATTTCAACATGACTTTCCATCCTCGGTCGACGGCAATCCGAAAGGGTCATCTGAGATCTTAGAAGATATCTTTGAGGGTTGTGTCTTGGAATTCGAGGTAGTTGGGAGGAATTCTTACCTTTAGCCGAGTTCGCCTACAACAATAGTTACCAAGCAAGTATTCGATGGCACCATACGGAAGAATCAGATGGACGAAAATGTCGAACTCAGACATGTTGGACGAGTTGGGTGAACAACAAGTTCGGGTCCAGAATTGGTAGCGAGGCGAAGACAAAGTCAAGGTGATTGGTCTCGTCTCAAGGAAGCATCGAGAGGCGTAAGTCTTATGCCGATCTCAAACGCAAGGAAATGGAGTATCTTGTGGGAGACAAGGTCTTTTGAAGGTGTCGCTTGGAAAAAGGTGTTAAGATTTGGACGAAAGGGAAGCCGAGCCCAAGATTCATTGGCCCATATCTGATGTTAAGCGAATAGGACGGTAGCTTATCATTTCGATCGCGATCGAGTTAAGTCAAATTCATAATGTCTTCCATGTATCGATGCCGAGGCGGATCGGTCGGATCCATCACATGTGGTGCCCGTGATGTAAATCGAGGTTAACGCAGACTTATCTTTTGAGGAGGAAGGTTCGGATCTTGGATAGAGATGTGAAGGTTCTGCGAGGGAAGTCGGTGCCCTTAGTGAAAGTGCTATGGCGGAACCATGGTGCCGAGGAAGCTACGTGGGAACACGAGGATGTGATCTACTGGCAATACCCTCATCTGTTTTAGTTAAGTAATTTCGGACGAAATTTATTTTAAGGGTAGAAGCGTAACATCCAAAAATGGGGTTATTTGGAATTTAATTATTTTTCTTATGTATGGAATCTGTGATTTTATTTATTGAATAATAGAGCTTAATTTAAGGCTTTAAGTGTGCCTGGTTTGGTAGAAAATCTCGGTTTGTAACTTTAAAGGTAGGGAGCCTTAGCAGGAGGGTGTTATAAGAATAAATGAAGGAAATTGGGCACTAAAAAGGCCTTGGCAAAGTGGCAAAAGTGAGGTCACTTAGGAGCTAGTGTGACGCCACCAAGGGAGCAAGGAGAGCCTTGGTTCGAGTCACAAAAATCCCTCTTTTTTTTTTTTTGCATTATGTTGGACGGCACATATGGGAGAGTCTTCCTCCATTTAAACTCTTTTTTTTTATATTATTAAAAGATAATATGAGCTTTTAAAAGGGATTTTATTTATTTTAAGGATAATAGATGGTAAAAGAGATATTGTATGGATTAATAAAAGATTATTAGGAACTAAATTCAAATTAATTTGAATTAATTTGAGTGAGTGGCTTGGAGTGATTCAAGGAAGTTGATCAAAGTTGAACTCCTTGTTGGAGTGGAGTGGGCGGCATGGAGTCTTGGTGAAGGAGTATCTTCAATTCTTCTTAGCCATTTTACTTGGCAATTTCTGCTATCCTTTTCCTTTTAGCACCTCTTTTTTTCTTTTCTTCTTCAAAACCGATTACCCTCCCTCTCATTCTTCCTTTAATTTCTTTCTTCATAAAAGTCTTTTGGTCGAAACTCCCCACTTCTCCTTTCTCCAAAATTCTCCTTCTCTACTTTTACTTACATTAGCAGAATCTCCTTTTACCTTTCTTTTCTCTTCTTACTAAAAGTCCAGCCTTATTTAATCCATCATATTTAATTTGATCCCTATCAAGGTGCCGAATTTCTTTCTCTTTCTTTAGAACACCTAGGCGAATATTGTACTAGGGGAGGCTTTCTTTGATCACTTTTGGTAAGTATATTTGGTAGAATACACCCTTTGGAAGTGCCGATTTTCTTCCTTCTATTTACCCACTTTGGCCGAATAGTATAGTGGCATAGACACTTGGGATTTCTCCTTTATTCAATTGGTTGAGAAGGTAAGTGATGGCCGATCCCCTCTTTCCATATTTTCTTTCTTTGACGACTTGTAGGTTGGAGAAAAGCGAAATTTCGGCATTTGCAAGCGAAAACTAACCACTCTTTGAAAGCGATTCCATCTAGGAACTCAGGATTCTAGCGAGATCGACCCTCCTTTCTCTATTATTTGGTTGGTAAGTAATGGTAAGATCTACTTTAGTTAGTTAGTTGTTAATCGATTTAGCGAAGGCTACTAACTTATTGAGTCTGATTTTAGGGTGGTGAAACAAAAGGCGATACTCAAGACTTTCGGTAAGGTTTTGGGATCCATAAGAGAACCTCTTAAATTTTGGATTTGGCCGAATAGGCCTTTGGGTACTAACATTGACAGTTGGCTAAAATATAGGAACAAGTGGATCTGGGGAGGCCGATTTCTCTTCTTTTCTGGATTTAGACTCTTTGTTGGTGACAGGTGTGTACATACACACGTATAACTTATTAAAAGTGTTAAATATTGTGAATGCTAATTTGGTTATTGTAGCATTGGATATCATACCATATCGGTATAGTTGGCAACTCAGGTAAGTACCTGTTTGAATATGCTATTTGATGCTTTTGGTAAGCATAATGTATTGATGCATGAGATTTAAGCATGTGATGGCATGAAACATATATGTATATTGGTGATGTGGGATTAGTGAGTGGAGGGGTATTATTGTGCCGACGGGCACCGGTGTTTTAGTAACACACCGTGACTATGGTCACCGGAGGTTTGGTACCTCCGGAGGTTTGGCACCTCATAGCGACTTGTCCACGTGGTTAACACCACCGTGGGTTGGCCCCACTTGAGATATGGGATCGCTCGCGGTGATTTGGTATCACACGATGGGTTGGCCCCATCAAATGATGTAATCTCTGGACACCGTGTTTTGGTAACACATTGTGACTATATGTCACCGGTGGTTTGGCACCACC
Source organism: Gossypium rotundifolium (assembly GCA_025506655.1). Classification (NCBI taxonomy): domain Eukaryota; kingdom Viridiplantae; phylum Streptophyta; class Magnoliopsida; order Malvales; family Malvaceae; genus Gossypium; species Gossypium rotundifolium. Next base: position 20,426,062 of record CP106730.1, read on the forward strand.
GGTGGTTTGGTACCACAACGGGCAGACAAAGATGGCGTTTGGATGGATAGGATGGGTATTTAATATTTCGCATATTAATGGTTATGTGTTGTGTATGAAAATGTTTTAAAGCGGGAAGGGTTACATCTTGAGTCTTGGTGACTCACCTTCTCCATTATTTTTTTCGGTGATGCATAGATCGCGGATATGGGTAGGAGGGACTCGAGGTGGCCATGCGGTGGACTTAAATTAGATGAACTTAAACTTAGTTGTTTTATTTTATTATTGGTTTGTTTATTGGATTGTAATAAGGCCTCCATAAACTTTATTTTTGTTACTATTTTTATATCGGATACTTGCTTTTAACTACACTATTAAAATTTAAATTTAGATCACATGTTTTCCTAAATCAACACGAATGTTTTATCGTGTCAGCGGACACATCTAAAATTGGTATAACAACTTGACTTCAATTAAATTTTCAAATTTAATCCAAGTAAGATTTCAGCAAGATAACCAAAACGAGGTGTTTTCAACAAAACTTAAATTGGATTTTAAAATGGGCTTCAAAATGTTTTTCTCCGTAACGACCCATATTCGGTCCTAACGTTTGGGCCGGGTTTGGGCTGTTACAAATTGGTATACTCGGCTGTGGGGGCTCAAGGCCCAAAAATGATTTAGTAGGCCTTATTAATTGTTTTTAGGTTTTAAAGCAGCATGGCCCGAGTCTCCGGCACCGATCCGCCCAGGTAAGTACATCTAAATTTCTTTGTGAATTATATTCTGTAGAAGGGTAGGAAGCATGGAACGTAGATAGACTTATAGGAACTTGAACCTAGGATTAGATTACTCAAACACACAAGCAGAACATAAGACCTAAAAAACGAACTAACCTATGACTTAGTCCTTGAGCTAGGTGTGGTAACCCACATGACGCATGTCTAGGATTGGATCCAGGAAGAGCACAGTACTTAAGCGGTCCGAGTGACTCACCACCTCTTGCAGTATCCCGCACAGTGCGTAGCTTGGGTTCACCTTAACCCAGAGGGCTCAGTGGTGTGGTAACCTCTGTACGCATGTCTAGAAAGGTTCGGTGGGAGCTTGGTATTTAAGCAGTCCGTGTGACTCACCTCCTCTCCACACGAAACCTGCCTGGTGCGTAGCTTGGGTTCACCCTGACCAAGAGGGCTTGGTCATAGGCTAAACATAATGACTAAAACCCGAAAGGGAATTAGCCTTGATTTTCGAAAAAGGAAGAAACAACAAAACTTGGCTTTAAAACTTTTAAAATCACTCCTTCAAACGTAAGAACAACTCTTTTTACAATGTTTTCCCCGAAAAGTTTGATTTGTGGAAAATTACGGAAATGCCCTTGATTCATAAAATATCAACTCAATGATTTTGTCCAAAATTCCAACTACTTTTCAAATATTCAACCCTGCTTTGAAGATCATCAATAAAATACTTTGGTTTGGAAAATTACAAAACGCCTCAAACTGCAAAATTACCAAAATGACCTTGACTTTTGAACTTTTGCAAACAACAACGTTTTAAGAAAGGAAAATTTGCAAAGGACCCTCGAGTTTTACAATGGTTAAAAACATTTTCGACGCAAAATTTACAAAATTACCCCGATGGACAAAATTACCAAAATACCACGGTTTTGAAATAATGCCATAACTTCAAACCTTATCAATTTTCAATAATACCTCCGGTGTTGGGAATTGCAAAAACAACCTACTTTACTAAAGTTTTAAAAATTTCTTTTATTACGAAAATACCCCTGTAGGAAAAAGACGAAAATACCCACGGGTTAGAAATGGTAGAAATATCCAAGAGCGAATAGGTATGGAAAGTATTAAGGAATGGATGCAAGAACTTCTTTGTGTGAACTAAGATAGAAAATGAAACCTTGTTTGCGGAAGAATCTCTAATTAAAATTCCTTCATAAAATTTCTTCGCTTAGTAATGAAGTGGAACAAACGCTAATACATAAAATTTCTCTTAATCAGTTAAAAGCGCAGAGATAGAATGAGTTCTAGAGGGCGTGGACGCCGTGGACGCAGTAGGGGTAGGATGACCAGTGTCGGAACTGTCCAGTCAGACAGGGTTCGAAAATGAAGTACCACCGCCACCACCACCTCCTACTTTTAGAGTGAGGAGGCAGGATCGAGGCCGGTGGTGAGGCGAGATCGCAAGTAGTATTGCAGTTCTGGAGATTGTGGTGAGGTGGTGGAAATTTAGGAGCTCAAAAATCTTCTCGAGCAAATTCGGTCCAACGGAGTGAGGTGTTAAAGGTGTGTGTCGAGTGGCACCCAGTGTGGCAGAATACTGGCTAGAGTCAACTGAAAGGATCATGGATGATCTTGACCTGACCGAGGAAGAAAAAGCGAAAGTGCCGTATCACTTCTAAAGGATGAAGCGTATCGGTGGTGGTGACGAGTTCGAGATGGCGCTACTGGCAGATGATCGACTTGGGATTATTTCAAAACCACCTATCGAAGAAGTATGTGGGCACCGATTATCTACAGATGCTCGGAGGAAAGCCTTTCTAGGGTTAGTGCAAGGAACTAAGTCATGGCGGAATATGAGGCGGAGTTTTAAGGCCGAGTAGGTATGCTAGAGGCATCGTGGCTCTTGAACACGTATTGTGTCCGCTTTGAGGACGGACTCGAGATGATTTGAGGTTCTTGATTGCCCATGACAAGTTCGTGAGTTTTCATCTCTTGTGGAAAAGGCTAAGGTAGCCGAGGGGATCAAGGAGGCTGTGAGACAAAATTATAGTAGGAATAATCAAAAGAGAGGATTTGGGTCAGCTGGATCCAGTGGTAGTGTCCAGAAAAAGGCTAGACCAAGTGGGCCAAATCGGTGACAAGGCCCATATTTGCTAATCGAGGCCGACTCGATGTAAACATTGTGGGAAGACCCATTGGGGAAGTTGTTCGACCGCGATAGAGGATGTTTTGAGTGTGGGTCTTTGGAACAAGGTCGAGATTGTCCCCGGAAGTAAGCTCGAAATCGATCGGAGGGGCGTAACCGTACTCGGGATAGAAATGTGGGACCACGGAGGGTCGTGGTAATGGCCGAGAAGCAACGGTCCTAACCGAGGTCGTGGAATTGAGGCGGAGGTTGAGCAACACGAGGCTAAGCACTGGCTTAGTCTATCTGGCTGGCGTCTTGAGGAGGGTGACGCACCGGATGTCATAACCGTACGTTTAGAGATTTTGGTCTTCCTTATTATGCATTAATCGATGTGGGGTCTACACATTCATCACGTAGTGAGTAGTGTGGTAGAGACTTTGGACCTAAACTCTGGCGCTTCTAGGGTGATGATGTAGTTAGTCCGTTAGGTCACTCTGTAGTGGTAGACAAACTTTATAGAGGCGTACCCTAGAACTCCAAGGGTAGTATTTGTGGTGATCGATGGAACTACCGTTTGGGGAGTTCGATTTGATTCTTGGAATGGATTGGTGGTTAAGTATCGGCGAATTTGGATTCTTGTGACTAAGCGCATGGTTCTTAAGACGGTGAGAATGATGAAGTGGTTATGATAGGTGATAGAAGAATTGCCTATCCAACGTGGTGTCTGCCTTGAAGGTTGAGAAGATGGTCAAGAAGGGTTGTAAGGCGTTTTTGGTTCAAATCTGTACTTTGGAAGCTAAGGAGTCAGTAGTTGGAAAGGTCCGAACGGTTGGGGAATTTGTTGATGTGTTCCCAAAAGAACTTCCGGGTCTGCCTCCAGATCGGGAAGTCGAATTCGGTATAGACTTACTACCCGGAACGGCACCTGTGTCTATAGCACCTTACCGAATGGCGCCAAAGGAATTGGTGGAGCTAAAGGCTCAAATTCAGGAGCTCTTGGATAAAGGGTTTATTCGACCTAGTATATCTCCGTAGGGAGCGCCTGTATTGTTTGTCAAGAAGAAGGATGGTTCTATGCGAATGTGCATCGATTACAGTCAATTAAACATGTTAACGATCAAAAACAAGTACCCATTACCTCGGATCGATGACTTGTTTGACCAGCTGAAGGGGGCGTCGGTGTTTTCGAAGATAGACCTTAGGTCGGGTTACCATCAACTTAAGGTGAAGGAGGCCGATGTCCACAAGACGGCATTTCGAACTCGGTATGGGCATTACGAGTTCCTAGTGATGCCATTCGGGTTGACCAATGCCCCGGCGGCATTCATGGACTTAATGAATAGGGTATTTCAACAGTACCTAGACCAATTCGTAGTGGTGTTCATCGACGACATATTGGTTTACTCAAGGACGGAGGAAGAGCACGACAAGCATTTACGGATAGTTCTGCAAGTGTTGAGGAAAAACAATTATATGCCAAATTCGATGAAGTGCGAATTTTGGCTAAGGGAGGTGGCTTTCTTAGGTCACGTGGTGTCGGCGGAAGGATTAGAGTGGATCCGCAAGATTGAAGCGGTGTTGGAGTGGAAACCGCCTAAGTCGGTGGTAGAGATCTGAAGTTTTACGGGTTTAGCGAGGTATTATCGGAGGTTTGTGGAAGGGTTCTCTCGATCGCTTGTAGCCGTTGACTAAGTTGCTAAGAAAAGGTGTTCCATTTGTATGGTTAGAGAAGCAGCAAGAAAGTTTTGATAAGTTGAGGAAGATTTTGACGTAAGCTCCGGTTCTAGTACAACCCAAGGCGGGGAAATTATTCACGATCTATTGTGATGCATCTCACCTTTGGTTTGGGGTGTGTGTTGATCGAGGATGGGAAGGTAGTAGCCTATGCGTCCGTCATTTGAGACCGCATGAGGTTAACTACCCAACTCACGACTTGGAGTTAGCGGTGTCGTCTTCGCCTTGAAAATATGGAGACATTATCTTTATGGGGAGAAGTCAATAATTTACGGATCACAAAAGTTTGAGGTATCTTGACTCGAAGGATCGAATCTAAGACGGTACCGATGGATTGAGCTGTTAAAGGACTACGATTGTTCCATCGAATATCATCCGGTAAGGCTAATGTAGTGGCCGACGCGTTGGTAGGAAGGTTGTGGCGGATTTAAGAGCAATGTTTGCTCGATTGAGCCTATATGACGATGGAAGCCTTTTGGCGAGCTTCAAGTTAAGCCAACATGGATCGAGGAAATCAAGGACAAGCAGTTAGTGGATGAAGGGTTAAATGCTAAGAGAATGCAAGTTCGGGATGGTGGTTTAGAAGGGTATAGCTTGATTGGTGATGGTGTGTTATGTTTTCAAGGACGGCCCAGTATGCCAAAGGATATGGAGTTGAGGCGGAAAATTCTCCATGATGCACATAGCAATTTATACGCTATGCATCCGGGAGGAAGCAAGATGTATGGAGATCTCGAAACAGTTACGGTGGCGGGTTGAAGCGTGAGATAACGGAATTGTGAGGGAAGTGTTTGGCGTGTCGCGAGTTAAGGTGAACACCGATTACCATAGGGCTACTTCAACGGTAAAGATTCCTCAATGGAAATGGGAGAGGATCACTATGGATTTTTCGCTGGTCTACCCTTACGCCCGAGAAGAAAGATGCGATTTGGGTAATCGTGAGACCGTCGACTAAATCACTCACTTCATCTACCGGTGAGAATGGATTACTCACCCGAAGCTAGCAAAGTTGTATGTGGCCAAGATAGTCGATTGCATGGTGTGCCGTGTCGGTTATCTCGGATAGGGACCCAAGGTTCACTTGAGGTTTTGGAAAGCGTTACATCAAGCGTTAGTACGCTGATTAGATTTCAACCGACTTTCCATCCTCGGTCAGACGGGCAATCCGAAAGGGTCATCTGAGATCTTAGAAGATATCTTTGAGGGTTGTGTCTTGGAATTCCGAGGTAGTTGGGAGGAATTCTTAGGTAGTTGGGAGGAATTCTTACCTTTAGCCGAGTTCGCCTACAATAATAGTTACCAAGCAAGTATTCAGATGGCACCATACTGAAGCCAGTATGGGCGAAAATGTCGAACTCAGGCATGTTGGGCGAGTTGGGTGAACGACAAGTTCGGGTCGAAATTGGTAGCGAGATCAAGACAAAGTCAAGGTGATTCGGTCTCGTCTCAAGGAAGCATTAGATAGGCAGAAGTCTTATGCCGATCTCAAACGCAAGGAAATGGAGTATCTTGTGGGAGACAAGGTCTTTGAAGGTGTCGCCTTGGAAAAAGGTGTTAAGATTTGGACGAAAGGGAAGTGAGCCCAAGATTCATTAGCCCATATCTGATATTAAGCGAATAGGACCGGTAGCTTATCATTTCGAGCCGACCGTGAGTTAAGTCAAATTCATAATGTCTTCCATGTATCGATCTTTGAGGGGTATCGGTCGGATCCATCACATGTGGTGCCCGTGATGAAATCGAGGTTAACGCAGACTTATCTTTTGAGGATGAGCAGGTTCGAGATCTTGGATAGGGATGTGAAGGTTCTGCGTGGGAAGTCGGTGCCCTTAGTGAAAGTGCTATGGCGGAACCATGGTCTTTGAGGAAGCTACATGGGAACCCGAGGATGTGATCTGGTGACAATACCCTCATCTGTTTTAGCTAAGTAATTTCGGAATGAAATTTATTTTAAGGGGTAGAAGCGTAACATCCCAAAAATGGGGTTATTTGGAATTTAATTATTTTTCTTATGTATGAATTTCTTGTGATTTTATTTATTGAATAATAGAGCTTAATTTAAGGCTTTGAGTGTGCGGTTTGGTAGAAAATCTCGGTTTGTAACTTTAAAGGTAGGGAGCCTTAGCGGGAGGGTGTTATAAGAATAAATGAAGGAAATTGGGCACTAAAAGGCCTTGGCAAAGTGGCAAAAGTGAGGTCACTTAGGAGCTAGTGTGGCGCCACCAAGGGAGCAAGGAGAGCCTTGGTTGAGTCACAAAAATCCTCTTTTTTTTTTGCATTATGTTGACTACACATATGGGAGAGTCTTCCTCCATTTAAACTCTTTTTTATATTATTAAAAGATAATATGAGCTTTTAAAAGGATTTTATTTATTTTAAGGATAATAGATGGTAAAGAGATATTGTATGGATTAATAAAAGATTATTAGAACTAAATTCAAATTAATTTGAATTAATTTGAGTGAGTGGCTTGGAGTGATTCAAGGAAGTTGATCAAAGTTGAACTCCTTGTTGGAGTGGAGTGGGTGACATGGAGTCTTGGTGAAGGGGGTATGCGAATTCTTCTTAGCCATTTTACTTGGCAATTTCGGCTATCCTTTTTCCTTTTAGCACCTCTTTTTTTTTTCTTTTCTTCTTCAAAACCGATTACCCTCCCTCTCATTCTTCCTTTAATTTCTTTCTTCATAAAAGTCTTTTGGTCGAAACTCTCCACTTCTCCTTTCTCCAAAATTCTCCCTTCTCTACTTTTACTTACATTAGCCGAATCTCCCTTTTACCTTTCTTCTTCTCTTCTTACTAAAAGTCCAGCCTTATTTAATCCATCATAGCCGAATTTGATCCCTATCAAGGTGCCGAATTTCTTTCTCTTTCTTTTAGAACACCTAGGCCGAATATTGTACTAGGGGGAGGCTTTCTTTTGATCACTTTTGGTAAGTATATTTGGCCGAATACACCCCTTTGGAAGTGCCGATTTTCTTCCCTTCTATTTACCCACTTTGGCCGAATAGTATAGTGGCATAGACACTTCGGGATTTCTCCTTTATTCAATTGGTTGAGAAGGTAAGTGATGGCCGATCCCCCTCTTTCCATATTTTCTTTCTTTGACGACTTGTAGGTTGGAGAAAAGCCGAAATTTCGGCATTTGCAAGCGAAAACTAACCACTCTTTGGCCGATTCCATCTAGGAACTCAGGATTCAAGCGAGATCGACCCTCCTTTCTCTATTATTTGGTTGGTAAGTAATGGTAAGATCTACTTTAGTTAGTTAGTTGTTAATCGATTTAGCCGAAGGCTACTAACTTATTGAGTGCTGATTTTAGGGTGGTGAAACAAAAGGCTGATACTCAAGACTTTCGGGTAAGGTTTTGGGATCCATAAGAGAACCCTCTTAAATTTTGGATTTGGCCGAATAGGCCTTTGGGTACTAACATTGTGATTGGCTAAAATATAGGAACAAGTGGATCCAGGGAGGCCGATTTCTCTTCTTTTCTGGATTTAGACTCTTTGTTGGTGACAGGTGTGCACATACACACGTATAACTTATTAAAAGTGTTAAATATTGTGAATGCTAATTTGGTTATTGTAGCATTGGATATCATACCATATCGGTATAGTTGGCAACTCGGTAAGTACACATTTGAATATGCTATTTGATGCTTTTGGTAAGCATAATGTATTGATGCATGAGATTTAAGCATGTGATGGCATGAAACATATATGTATATTGACCGATGTGGGATTAGTGAGTGGAGGCGCATTATTATTGTGCCGACGGGCACCAAGTGTTTTGGTAACACACCGTGACTACGGTCACCAGAGGTTTGGTACCTCCGAGGTTTGGCACCTCATAGCGACTTGTCCCGTGGTTAACACCACCATGGGTTGGCCCCACTTGAGATATGGGATCGCTGCGCGTTGATTTGGTATCACACGATGGGTTGGCCCCATCAAATGATCTGTGTCTACGGACACCGGTGTTTTAGTAAGACATTGTGACTATATGTCACGGTGGTTTGGCACCACCGGTGGTTTGGTACCACAACGGGGTAGACAGCAGTGGCGTTTGGATGGATAGGATGGGTATTTAATATTACGCATATTAATGGTTATGTGTTGTGTATGAAAATGTTTTAAAAGCGGGAAGGGTTACATACTGAGTCTTGGTGACTCACCTTCTCCATTATTTTTTTTAGGTGATGCATAGATCGCGGATATGGAGCCGGAGGGACTCGAGGTGGCCATGCGGTGGACTTAAATTAGATGAACTTCAACTTAGTTGTTTTATTTTATTATTGGTTTGTTTTATTCGGATTGTAATAAGGCCTCCATAAACTTTATTTTTGTTACTATTTTTATATCGGATACTTGCTTTTAACTACACTATTAAAATTTAAATTTAGATCACATGTTTTCCTAAATCAACACGAATGTTTTATCGTGTCAGCGGACACATCCAAAATTGGTATAACAACTTGACTTCAATTAAATTTTCAAATTTAATCCAAGTAAGATTTCAAGCAAGATAACCAAACGAGGTGTTTTCAACAAAACTTAAATTGGATTTTAAAATGGGCTTCAAAATGTTTTCTCATGTAACGACCCATATTAGGTCCTAACATTTGGGTAGGGTTTGAAGTCATTACAGGATCAAATGCTCCAACAAAACCTAAGGCGTTAATAATAATGGTTATATTGCCAACACCGACCGCCATAACAATGAGACAACTTCAAAATAAACAAGATGAAGTTTCTTCTTCCGTTAATGCCCAAGTTTGGGGCTAAATCCCCATTCTTAATACCAACCAAGGCAATTTCATCCCTAGTAATAACAGGCACGACAGGGTGAAAAAGAAGCTTTAAGATGTGACATTCAAACTTTGTGACATGATACTAAAGATATGGATTAGGTTTATTGTTTGAATAATCCTCTAACACCTAATATCACAAGGGTTGACCTCCTTAGCACATTTAAGTCCCCAAGGAAAATTATAAGGGGAATAAGGACCTAACTGCTCATTTAATATAGTATAATGATTATATGAATGTATTAGGATCTTTTAATGCTTGCAAATGTTGTAACACCCTATCGACTGGATAAATGATCGACCTTTCGAGATTTCAACTATCAGTATGTCCAAAATAATTTGATAGCCATACCATAATTCCATAGTCTATTACTGAGAAATCACAATATATATAATAACAAGCTTATGATAATATTAAACTTTTTATAGAAAAAGGACAATTTAGTTTTATGTTTCTGATTAAAATTTGGATTAAATTTAAAGAGTTTTTATCCACATACAAACAAAAGTTTAAGGCTACAAGTTGCCCCGATATCTACACATGTTACAAAACGAAGGGTGACATAAAATAAGGGAGATAAACATGGTAAGTTCATAAGGACCTTAGTGAGTTCTATAATAAAATTTCTTCCCTTTTTATTTCAAAAATTAAGAATTTGTAACATCCTGAATAGGGCCTATGCATTTTCAGTTCGATTGTATGAAATGACAAGTTTAAGCATGAAGAATAAATTGTTGATATTTTTGGAAACCGGGAAAATGCATGAAAATGGAAACCTAAACATTTTGGAAACCTGAACATTTTGGAAACCTAAACATTTTGGAAACCTGAACATTTTGGAAACCTGAACATTTTGGAAACTTGAACATTTTGGAAACCTGAACATTTTGGAAACCTGAACATTTTGGAAACTTGAAGATGTAAGAAAAATGGCAAGTTACAGAGCCGATCGAAAATTTTAGGAAACTTGGAAATAAGGCCGGAATGACAAATTTTAAAGTCCAAAATAGGAAATAAGGGCAAGAGGGCCTTAAAAGAAAAAGTTGGTGAAATTTGACACACAATCGGGCTTGGAAAAGTGGCCTGAAGGTGTCACTTAGGGCTTATGGAAATGGCACGAGTTCGAGTCACTTGGAAAGCAAATAATGAAGGTTTTATTTTGCTTCCAAGGCTAAGAGGTTGACGGCACAAGCTTCTAGAATTAGAGGAATTTTAATTCCATAAATATATGATAAAATAAGTGATAAATAAGGGATTTTAATTGAAGAGATAAAGGGTGGATTAAACACTTTTAATTTAATTAGGTGATAATTAAAGGAGATAATATTATCACTTGTGGGGAGTAGTGGCCAAGTTATGGACTCTTGGTCTAGCAATTTCAGTTAAAGAGGAAAATTGAGACTATTCTCTCATCTCTTCTAGCCTTGCCGAAATTTTGCTAACTCTCTCCCCTCTCGAATTTTCCTTAAGCAAGAAACCATCCTCTCTTCTTCAATTTCTTCTCTGTTTCTACTCTCAGAACCAAACCTTTGGTGATTCTAAGTAAAGAAGCAATCGATTAAAGGCATCAAGGTAAGGTTAAGCCATTCAATTTCCTCTCTTCTCTTTTCTAAATGCCGAAAGTAAAGGTACTAATCCCAAATCTTGTTCATGGCCGAATCTACAAGGGTTTCTCGTGTCTCTACACTTTTAGAATATAGAATCAAGGATCCAAGGTAAGTGAATACATACATTGGCCAAGGCCAAATCTTAGGTATTCAAATCAAGTTAATCAAAACTAATGGATTAGTGGAATTAGGATTTGGCCGATTCAAGAAAGAGGAAGGTGAAGTTTTGGATTTAAAGTTCATAAGGTAAGCATCTAAAAGTATTCGCCAATGTTTGTGTGATTATCTAGATCAGTTCTTTAATTGTTAAAAAGCGAAAACTAACCCATATTGAGATTCAAGGTTGGTAGAATATCGTAAAGGAAAACCAAGTTTCCGGATTTGAATAAACACCAATCGGCCTCAAGGTAAGCCTTTTTACAAATCCTACTAGGATTTGGTTTTGATATTAGCCAAATAAGTTTATTAATGTGTCTTATATGATGGCGAATATAGGAGTTAACGGATCTAAAGTTAGATCGGGATTTTGAGATCTCAAGGAACCTTTTAAGCGAATCGGTGTGTACGCACACTAACCTTCGATTTATCATGTGGAAATTATTTTTATGAACATGTATAAGAATATGAATATGGCTAAGTACCTAATGTGGTACAACGGTACTCGTGCACGTTTCCTACTTAGATAGGATTATGAAATATGTTATTCTATAACATGTGAAAATCTGAATATGAATGTGAAGTTAATTATATGCATGATTATTAATTTTGGGGCATTCGGGTTTATGTGAAAGGGAAGAAGGTGTTGACTTGGTCTCACCAACGTTATATGGTGACTACGGACACAATTTTTGAATATGGTAACTCGGTTACATTATCCGAATTTGGTAACCGGTTACAACATTTTGAATATGGTGTCTTATGACACAAATTATATGGGTGATGAGCACGTCGATTGCAATGTGCCTTGATGGTGTGTAGCGGATGGAGGGTTGACTTAGTAGTCCCACGGTGTATTTGGCAGTGCAATGTGGTGTGTAGCGGATGGACCATTAGGCTTGGGTTTGGGTTGCATCATCGTTTTTATTTGAATATGAAATTGATTTGACCATGTATGCCCGATTTGTTGAATGTTAGTATTGTGTGCACACTAAGTCATTGACTCACCCGTTGTGGGAATTATTTTGGTGATGAGCAAGGATTTGACCCGGTAGGTGGACCTTGAGGTGGCCATGCTACATTCGGAGATTTTATTTTATTTGGACTTCATTTTATTTAGCACCTTTAATTTTATCTTGGGTTTTACTTGATGTAATAAGGCCATAAGGCCCAGTGGATTATTATTCATTTTTACTTTGCTTTTAAATATTGTGCTAAAGATTATTTTGAACGTAATAAATTGGATTTACAAAATTAAATAAATGGGTTTCCAATCTAAGCCCAATCCACAACAACAATTTCTAAAAATTTTACAAATTTTCTAAGTAACGAAGGATTTTGAAACCGGTTTACTTTAGGAACATACCAGATCGATTCATGCTTGTGGGTAGGGTGTGGGGTGTTTCAATTTGGTATCGAGCCCGTTTAAAACTCTCGGCTGTGGGCTAAGGCCCAAAACGTTTTCAAAGCGAGCCAAATGATTATCTTTGAAAATAAGCAGGTTTTCTGGCATGGCCCCTAAGTCTCCGACCCGTAGTCCACCAGGTAAGTACCCCTAACTATATGTGTGATTTTGTGAACCGTTAAAGGGTAGAAAAGGCATGGAACGAAGAATAGAATGATAGGAACTTGAACCCTAGGATTAGACTACTCAAACACAAAACCACATAAGACTTAATGTACTGAACCAACCTATGGCTAAGTCAATGAGCTAGTGGTGTGGTAACCCCAGACGCATGTCTAGGATTGGATCCGAAGAACACCGGTATTTAAGCAGTCCTAGTGACTCACCTCCTCTTGCAGAATCCTACCCAGTGCGTAGCTTTGGCTCACCCTAACTCGGAGGGCTCGGTGGTGTGGCAACCTCTATGCGCATGTCTAGGAATGGTTTGGTGGGAGCTTGGTATTTAAGCAGTCCACGTGACTCACCTCCTCTCCACACGAATCCTGCACAGTGCGTAGCTTTGGTTCACCTTGACCAAGAGGGCTCGGTCATAGGCTAAACATAATGACTAAAACCGAAAGGAACCAACCATGTTAAAAAAAAAGAGAACAAAACAACAAACCCTAGTTTTTCAAATTTTAAAACTTTCTTTTAAATCGAGAAAATTACTTTTACAACATTTTCGAAAAACTTCGATTTTGAAAATTACAAAAATGCCCTTGGGGTGAAATTACCAAAAGCATACTTGGTTTATAAAATGTTCAACTACTCAACAAACTTCACCAAAATTTCATTATTTTATAAACATTCAAAAACCCTAATTTGTAAAATATCAAAATACCTTGATTTTGGAAAAATTACAAAATTACCCCTAACTTATAAAATTTCTAAATGACCGATTTCAAAAATTTTGCAACATCCCCATTTTGAAGAAATAATTTTCAAGAGAACCCTTAAAGTTTTACAACTTTTGAAATACCCTAATTTATTAAATTTACAACTTTACCTCGATTTGTGAAAAATTACCAAAATACCCACGAGGTCAAAATTACCGAAATACCCCGGATTTCAAAATTTTTCCAAATTACCCTAGACTTCAAAATTTTCAAAATAATTTTGACAAAACACCAAGGAATGTTTTTCTTCTGAAAAACTACGAAAATGCCCCTGTAGGACAAAATTACGAAAATACCCCCGGGTAGTGGAAAACAACAATAAAACAACAAAAACTACAACGTTTCTCTGAATGAACGAAAGTTCATACTTGTTTGATGGATGGATGAATGAATGGAAAAGACTGTGTGTTTGTATGAATACGAAAGAACCACTCCTAAATCCTTTTTCATAAAACTCCTTCGCGGGTAAAAAGTGGAACAATGACTAATTCATAAAATTTCTTAATCAGATCTCGACGTTAGAAAATGAGCTCTAGAGGACGTGGATGTCGTGGTCGAGGTAGAGGAAGGATGACCGTGTCAGAACCCGTTAGATCGGGTCAAGGGTCCGACAATGAAATGCCACCGCCACCACCACCTCCAATTTGTTAATGTTGAGCGCAGCAGCTCGAGACGGGGAAGATCTTGTGTCGCAGCGATCTTTGCGAGTTTTGGAATTGGTGGCGGTCTTGGGAGGAAATTCAGAAATCGAAAGTCAGACTGAACGGCTCCGAGCTAATGGAGCGAAAATGTTAGGAGTATCTAATGTGGCACCCAAAGGTGAGTCTTGGTTGGAAGCGACGAGCGTATCATGGATGAGCTCGATCTGACTCTAGAGGAAAAGTTGAAAGGGATGGTGGCATTATTACGCGATGAAGCGTATCAGTGGTGGTTAACTATTCGTGATGGTACCACGGCTGAAAATCTGACCTGGGAGTATGTTAAAGAGGCATTTCAGAAGAAGTATGTGGGAACCAGGTATACAGATGAACAAAGGAAGGCTTTTCTAGGGTTGGTGCAAGGAGTAAGTCCGTCATGAGAATATGAGGCGAATTCACGAGGTTGAGCCGCTATGCTCGAGGGTAGTGGCGACCGAAGCATGAACGCCGTGTCCGTTTGAGGACGGATGAGAGATGACTGAGGTCATTAATAGCACCGCATCAGGAGCGGGAATTCTCGACTTTAGTGGAAAAGGCCAAGGTGGCCGAGGGGATTAAAGATGCTATAAAGCAGACCGTGGATAGGAGTAAGGCCAAGAGAGGATTTGGGCCATCTGGAAAGGGCTACAAGAGGCCTAGGGTTGACGGGCCACGAAATCAATAAATTTGATCAGGTGGGCGATGTGCCCTTGTGAGCATTGTGGGAAGAAGCACATGGGAGAGTGTTGGAGAAAGACGGGAGGATGCTTTAAGTGTGGGTCCAAGGACCATATGCTTAAGGATTGTCCCAAACAAACAGATGAGAGCCGACTGGTAGTTCAGAATGCTAGCCAGACCGGTGAGAGGCGCATGCCAGACCTCAAGCAGGTCGTGGTTGAATGTAACCGAGGTGATGGTGTTGGCAGAGGCCGTGGAACTCGTGGTTGAGGTACTAATTTTAATCTCAAGTAAGACAATAGGGTTTGATTTATGCGGTTCGCCGAAGGGAAGATGGTGACGCACCGGATGTTATAACCGGTACGTTCTTTATCTTTGACAAACCCTACTTTGCTTTGATTGATGTGGGCTCGACCCATTTCTATGTTGCAAGTAGTGTAGTGGAAACACTAGGCTTAGACTCTGAGCTTTCTAATAGACAGATGACTGTAGTAAGCCCATTAGGCCAAACTGTAGTGGTAGACAAGATCTTTCGAAATGTACCCCTAGAGATTCAGGGAGTGAACTTTCGAGCAGACCTAATGGAGTTACCCTTCGGAGAGTTTGAGCTTATACTCGAAATGGATAAGTTAGTAGAACACCGAGCCGTGTTGGATTGTGTGGCTAAACGTATGGAACTGAGAACCCCGGAGGATGAAGTGGTAGTAATGATCGGAGAAAGGAGGAATTACTTGTCTAATGTAGTTTCGGCACTGAAGGCTGAGAAGATGGTTAAGAAAGGTTGCGAAGCGTTCTTAGCTTTCGTAAGTGCGATAGGTGGAAAGGAGGAAGGAGTTAATGGAGTTAGGACGGTAAGGGACTTCGTGGATGTGTTTCGGAGGAATTACGGAATACCCCTGCATGGGAGGTGAAATTTGGGTTTGATTTGCTCGGGGACGACTCGTGTCAATCGCTCCATACCGAATGGCACCAAAGGAGTTAGTGGAGCTCAAGGCTCGATACAAGAAGCTGTTGGATCGTGGGTTCATCCGACCAGTGTGTCTCCGTGGGGAGCACCGGCCTTATTGTGAAGAAGAAGGACGGAACTATGCGTATGTGCATAGACTACCGTCGATTGAATAAGTGACCATTAAGAACAAGTATCCTTGCCAAGGATCGATGACTTGTTCGATCGGTGGAGAGCAGTGTTTTCAAAGATCGATTTCTGGTCGGGATACCATCGATTGAAGGTGAAGGAGGCCGGCGTCCATAAGACCGCTTTTAGGACAAGATATGGCCACTTGAGTTTGTGGTGATGCCATTTGGGTTAACAAACGCTCCGTAGCGTTCATGGACATGATGAATCGGGTTTTCCAACCCTACTTGGATAAGTTAAATCGTTGTGTTCATCGACGATATTTTGGTGTACTCAAAGTCGAGGAGGAGCATGATGAGCATCTACGAGTCGTGTTGGAAGTATTAAGGAGAAGAAGCTCATGCCAAATTCAAAGAAGTGCGAATTTTGGCTTAGGGAGGTGGCATTCTTAGGACATGTGGTATCCGGAAGGAATAAGAGTAGATCCTAGGAAGATCGAAGCCGTGTTGGATTGGAAACCACCTAGGTTCGTGGCTGAAATCCAAAGTTTCTTAGGCTTGGCAGGCTATTACAGAAGGTTCGTGGAAGGATTCTCGTCAATAGCGCGCCTTTAACCAAGTTGCTAAGGAAGGAAGTACCCTTCGAATGGACGAATAAGCGAAGAGAGCTTTGAAAAGCTTAAAAGAGTGTTGACGGAAGCCCCAGTGTTAATTCAGCCGGAGGCAGGAAAAGAATTTGTGGTGTACTGTGACGCTTCGCATACGGGGTTAGGCTGTGTGTTAATGCAAGAAGGCAAAGTGGTTACTTACGCGTCACGACAGTTAAGGCCGCATGAGGTTAACTACCCCACGCATGATTTGGAACTAGCAGCAGTGGTTTTCGCCCTTAAGGTTTGGAGGCACTACCTTTATGAAGAAAGGTCGATTATCTACACAGACCACAAGAGCCTTAAGTATTTATTGACTCAGAAGGAGTTAAACTTGAGGCAACGAAGGTGGGTGGAATTGCTGAAGGACTACGACTGTTCAATAGAGTATCATCTGGCAAGGCGAATGTGGTAGCCGATGCCCTAAGTCGGAAGGTTGTATCAGATCTACGGGCTTTGTTCGCTCACTTAAGTCTGTATGATGACGGAAGTCTGTTGGCGGAATTACAAGTCAGGCCCACATGGCTAAAGGAAGTGAAAGAGGGACAGTTGGCTGATAATGACTTAAGTACTAAGTTGCAGCAAGTACAGCAAGGGGGATTAGAGGATTATGGTGTCAATAATGAAGGAGTATTGTGCTACAAGGGAAAAGTCTGTATGCCAAGGAATAAGGAGTTGAGACAAAGGATTCTTTGGGAGGCGCATGGTAGCCCTTATGCTATGCATCCGGAGGCATCAAGTCATATAGAGATCTAAGGAGCAGCTTTGGTGGTCCGACACAAACGAGAGGTGACTGAATTTGTGGGGAAATGTTTGATGTGTCGACAAGTTAAAGTGAACACCAAGTCCCATCAGATTGCTTCAACCAATCGAGATTCCCCAATGGAAGTGGGAGAGAATTACCATGGACTTCGTTAGTGGGCTTCCCTTACGCCTACTAAGAAGGACTCGGTATGGGTGATAGTGGATTTGTTTGACCAAGTCGCACACTTTATCCCAGTCGAATGGATTATTCTCTTGGAAGTTGGCTAAGTTGTATGTGGCGAAATTGTGAGATTACATGGAGTACCAATGTCGATCATCTCGATAGAGACCCAAGGTTTACGTCTCGATTTTGGAAGACACTTCATCAAGCTTTAGGCACTAAGCTAGACTTCACTACGGCTTTTCATCCACAATCAGACGGGCAGTCTGAATGGGTTATACAAGTGTTGGAGGATATGTTGAGAGGCTGTGTAATGGATTTTCAAGGAAGTTGGGAAGATTACTTGCCTTTAGCTGAATTCGCCTACAACAAATGACTATCAAGCCAACATTCGGATGGCACCATCTGAAGCATTGTATGGAAGGAAGTCTAGAACACCTACTTGTTGGACCGAGTTAGGAGAACGCCGAGTTTTGGGTCCAAAATTAGTGGCAGAAACCGAAGAAAAGGTTGAGTTAATTCGGGCACGGTTGAAGGAAGCCTCTGATAGGCAGAAGTCGTACACAGACCTTAAACGGAAGGAAATAGAGTTTGAAGTAGGAGACCAAGTATTCCTGAAAGTCTCGCCTTGGAAGAAGGTAATGAGGTTCGGTCGAAAAGAGAAGTTAAGCCCAAGGTTTGTAGGGCCTTATCGAGTACTGAAACGAGTTGGGCCAGTGGCATACCAATTAGAGTTGCCACCAGAATTGCAGCAAATGCACGACGTATTTCATGTGTCCATGTTACGTCGCTATCGATCGGATCCGTCGCATGTGGTATCTGTTGAAGAAGTGGAGCTAAGGCCAGACTTATCCTACGCGGAAGAACCGATTCAGATCTTGGAACGTGATGTGAAAGTACTACGAAGGAAGACAGTTCCTCTAGTCAAAGTGCTATGGCGCAATCATGGAACGGAAGAAGCTTCGTGGGAGTCAGAGGAGACCATGCGACAGCAATACCCTCAATTATTTTAGTTAGGAAATTTTGGGTGAAACACCCCAAACCCGGCCCAAAAAGCCTAACCGAATTTGGTATGTTCCTCGAGTAAAACTTTTGCGGAATCACATTGTAAAGAAATTTTTGTCTTTGAAACATTATTTTTAGAAGGAATTAATAAGATCAAAAAGGAAACCAAACTTAAGAAAAACTACTTTGAAAAAAACATTTGTATATTAATGACAAAACCAATTTAGTTATTTAATAGATATTTGTTCATGGCAAAATAAAAGTAAATTCAAACACGAAATGAAAGATAGTTTATAGTGGCCTTATTACATAAAATTGGCAAATCCATAATAAAGTCTAAGTAATAAAATTTAACTTAAAGAGTTTAAGTTGGAAAATCTCCACAATACTTGATACGAGCACTGGCCACCTCGAAATCCTTGCTGCCCCGATCCATCGCACTACGAGTTATCTGAAAAGTTATCCCATAAAAATGGGTGAGTTATAAACTCAATGTATAACACATACACTAAAAAGTCCATTTTATCATATGCTTTAAAGCCCATAAATTTCACATATGGCCATAGGCCCAATTAATCAAATATTTAGCCCAAAGGCCCATTTAACTCATATCTAGCCCAAAGGCCCATTTAGCTCATATTTAGCCCAAAGGCCCATTTAGCTCATATTTAGCCCAAAGGCCCATTTCATAACAGATCAATTAATAATCATACAATATTACATAGTTATGTATATGAAATGAAATGCAAGCCCGGCCCAACCTAATTATCCATCCGCTACACACCCCCGTACCAACCAACACACCGTGGGGATTACTAAATCGACCTCCATCCGCTACACACCATCAAGGCGATTCTTGCGATCAACATGCACATCGCCCTTATTGTGGCAAAGCCACCAAAAGCAGATGTGACCAAGTCACCGACCAAGTCCAAATTTCAAATACGTGGATCAAGTCACCGGAGCCAAATATGTGACCGCCACGGAGTCAAATATGTGACCGGCCACCGAGTCAAATATGTGACCAAAGCCACGGAGTCAAATATGTGACCAAGTCACCAATTTCACATATGTGACCGAAGTCACGTAATTGTGGTAAAACCACCGAATACTTCCTCCTTTATTAAACATACCCATATGCCCATGCACATACATATCAAATCGATTTTCATGCTATTTACCCACAAATCATAATATAGTCATGCTTATTTCATATTGATGCATATAGCAAAAATAAGCGAAATATTGGGTAACATACGAATTTGTATACCAATGCTTGGTATCCACAAACAAAACATACTATCACATAATCACTTTTTAACAATATAAATCTATGGAAATTTTTAATGTATGGTTACACACCTAGTAACAGTGAGAACAATACCCTCTTGCTCGTCCACACCTAATTGATTAATACACTCGGTTAGTATAAACTATTGTTAACAAAACTATACTTATAAACGATGGATCTAAATCCTTACCCTCGGATTCACGAATGACAGTTATTTGTGGTTTTTCTCCACTAGATGGATCAAAACCCGCCGATATTCCACCAACGTAAAGTGGTTCGGTTGTACGCACTACTTCGAATAACCGATCCTCGTTAGCAGAAGGTCCACAACCCGGTGGAAAATCTCTAACCCCGATACTGCTCTTCGTTTGTAGTTCGATGGTAAAGGAATACCTCCTCTCTTCCAAACACTTCGTACAGCCCTTTTCTTACCTATCTTGTTGATCTTAGATCGCCCCTAAAATAACGTAGATTAGTGATCCATCTAAAGAAATTGATATTATCTAAAATAGTAATCTTACCTTGATGATTCGAATGGTCACTTAAAGGTTGTCTTCAACAAGGATCATTGAAAAATCTTTTCAAAAGATTCGGCCTAGGAGAGAAAATAAAAGATTATAGTTCTAAATTTACTAAAGTGAAAGGAAATGATAAAAATAATTGATAGAATTCTTACTTGAGTCCTTCAAGATTCGGCTTTAACAAAAAGAGAAGAGAAATGGTGGTTTCGGTTTGAGGGAAAAGAAGAAAGGGAAAAGAAAAGAGAAGGAAAGAAAGAAGGAAGAAAAGAGAAAGAGAAGAAGAAGATGATTATGGTGATTTCTCAAAAGAAAAGAGATGATTAGGAACTTTTGCACATTCGACCAAGGAGGTAACAAAATGTTTCTTGTTTCTATGTGGTTTCGGCAATGAGAGGAAAAGAAGAGAGAAATAAAGTGAAAAGAAAAAGAAAAGAGAATATGATCAAAGAGAAGGGAGATTAGTTTTGAGACTTAGATGCATTCGGCTAGAGAAGAGAAATGAAGAATTTGGTTCCTTGAACTTTGTAGTTTCGATTTCAAAAAGAAAGAGGGAAGAACGAAAATTGTATTTGGTTCAAATACAATCGAGGACTAAATCAAAAGTAAAAGTGTACCAAAGTGTCTAAGGTACATTCGGCCAAAATAGAAGTTTTAGAGAAAATTGGTCAAAAGAAAACTAAAACAAAGAGAAGATTTTACCTAAACTCAATGTCAATTTAAATGCTAGAGAGAACTTTTGATGAAAATGAGAAAAGATGGACAAAAGGTTGTGTAAGACTTTTGGCTAGCTCCCCTAATGGCAAAGCACAAATTCGGCCAAATCAAGGCCAACATATCCCTTTTCCTTCTTGTTTCTCCCATCATATCCAAAAATTTGCTACACAATTAAGCCACTCCCTTTAGCCTTCATGTTGTCTAGGTTCATGGTCAAATGACCATGAACACATCCCCAAAACATAGCCAAAAATCATGCCTTTGTCCCTCATCTTATCATGAACTTAAGATTCCATGCCTTAAGTTCTTTGCTTCCTTTTTCACATGGTCAACTAGCTAAAAATGAATGAAAGCTCATCCACTCTAGAACTTTCTTGGCCGACACTTATAAGGAAGAAAACAAAAATTTAAAATCCTCCCCCTAATGCTAGCTAGGAGATTCGAACCTTACACCTCAAGCACACATCCATGCATCTTAACCACTTTGCCAATTACTTAACTTATGCTTGAAATTCCTTGTCATTAATTCTTAAGGCCTAATTTACTTAGCTCTCTCTCTCTTAATAAAAATTAAAAGTTTTACTAAGCCTTCACTTAATTAATGAAGCTTAAAATAACTTCCAAAGTACACTTAATAATAATTAAGCATGCAACATCGTTCAATTAAGTAAAATGCATAGCCCCTAATTATCAGGATGTTACATCGGGGACGAAATTTTGTCTAAGGGGGTAGAACTGTAACATCCTGAATAGGGCCTATGCATTTTCAGTTCGATTGTATGAAATGACAAGTTTAAGCATGAAGAATAAATTGTTGATATTTTTGGAAACCGAGAAAATGCATGCAAATGGAAACCTAAACATTTTGGAAACCTGAACATTTTGGAAACCTAAACATTTTGGAAACCTGAACATTTTGGAAACCGAACATTTTGGAAACACGAACATTTTGGAAACACGAACATTTTGGAAACTTGAAGATGTAAGAAAAATGGCAAATTCAGTGATCGAAAATTTTAGGAAACTTGGAAATAAGGTAGGAATGACAAATTTTAAAGTCCAAAATAGGAAATAAGGGCAAGAGGGCCTTAAAAGAAAAGTTGGTGAAATTTGACACACAATCGGGCTTGGAAAAGTGGCCTGAAGGTGTCACTTAGGGCTTATGAAAATGGCCTGAGTTCGAGTCACTTGGAAAGAA
The DNA here is from genome assembly GCA_025506655.1 of Gossypium rotundifolium. NCBI lineage: Eukaryota > Viridiplantae > Streptophyta > Magnoliopsida > Malvales > Malvaceae > Gossypium > Gossypium rotundifolium. Next base: position 20,448,275 of record CP106730.1, read on the forward strand.
AATAATGAAGGTTTTATTTTGCTTCCAAGGCTAAGAGGTTGGACGACACAAGCTTCTAGAATTAGAGGAATTTTAATTCCATAAATATATGATAAAATAAGTGATAAATAAGGGATTTTTAATTGAAGAGATAAAGGGTGGATTAAACACTTTTAATTTAATTAGGTGATAATTAAAGGAGATAATATTATCACTTGTGGGGAGTAGTGGCCAAGTTATGGACTCTTGGTCTAGCAATTTCAGCTAAAAGAGGAAAATTGAGACTATTCTCTCATCTCTTCTAGCCTTGCCGAAATTTTGCTAACTCTCTCCCCCTCTCTGCCGAATTTTCCTTAAGCAAGAAACCATCCTCTCTTCTTTAATTTCTTCTCTGTTTCTACTCTCAGAACCGAACCTTTGGTGATTCTAAGTAAAGAAGCAATCGATTAAAGGCATCAAGGTAAGGTTAATCCATTCAATTTCCTCTCTTCTCTTTTCTAAATCCGAAAGTAAAGGTACTAATCCCAAATCTTGTTCATGGTCGAATCTACAAGGGGTTTCTCGAGGTCTCTACACTTTTGAATATAGGAATCAAGGATCCAAGGTAAGTGAATACATACATTCGCCAAGGCCAAATCTTAGGTATTCAAATCAAGTTAATCAAAACTAATGGATTGTGGAATTAGGATTTGGCCGATTCAAGAAAGAGGAAGGTGAAGTTTTGGGATTTAAAGTTCATAAGGTAAGCATCTAAAAGTATTCGCCAATGTTTGTGTGATTATCTAGATCAGTTCTTTAATTGTTAAAAAGCGAAAACTAACCCATATTGAGATTCAAGGTTGGTAGAATATCGTAAAGGAAAAACCAAGTTTCCGGATTTGAATAAACACCAATCGGCCTCAAGGTAAGCCTTTTACAAATCCTACTAGGATTTGGTTTTGATATTAGCCAAATAAGTTTATTAATGTGTCTTATATGATGGCGAATATAGGAGTTACATGATCTAAAGTTAGATCGGGATTTTCGAGATCTCAAGGAACCTTTTTAAGCGAATCAAGTGTGTACGCACACTAACCTTCGATTTATCATGTGGCAATTATTTTTATGAACATGTATAAGAATATGAATATGGCTAAGTACCCTAATGTGGTACAACGGTACTCAGGTACGTTTCCTACTTCCGATAGGATTATGAAATATGTTATTCTATAACATGTGAAAATACGAATATGAATGTGAAGTTAATTATATGCATGATTATTAATTTTTGGGGCATTCGGGTTTATGTGAAAGGGGAATAAGGTGTTGACTTCGGTCTCACCAACGTTATATGTTGACTACGGTCACAAATATTTGAATATGGTAACTCCGTTACATTATCTAAATTTGGTAACCGGTTACAACATTTTGAATATGGTGTCTTATGACACAAATTATATAGGCGATGAGCACGTCATCGCAATGACGCCTTCGATGGTGTGTAGCGGATGGAGGGTTGACTTAGTAGTCCCACGGTGTATTTGGTGTACGGTGGTGTGTAGCGGATGGACCATTAGGCTTGGGTTTGGGTTGCATCATCGCTTTTATTTGAATATGAAATTGATTTGACCATGTATGCCCGATTTGTTGAATGTTAGTATTGTGCACACTAAGTCATTGACTCACCCGTTGTGGGAATTATTTTGGTGATGAAAGTGATTTGAACGGGCGGTGGACCTTGAGGTGGCCATGCTACATTGGAGATTTTATTTTATTTGGACTTCATTTTATTTAGCACCTTTAATTTTATTTTGGGTTTTACTTGATGTAATAAGGCCATAAGGCCCAGTGGATTATTCTTCATTTTTACTTTGCTTTTAAATATTGTGCTAAAGATTATTTTGAACGTAATAAATTGGATTTACAAAATTAAATAAATGGGTTTCCAATCTAAGCCCAATCCACAACAACAATTTCTAAAAATTTTACAAATTTTCTCTAAGTAACGAAGGATTTTGAAACCAGTTTACTTTAGGAACATACCAGATCCGGTTCATGCTCGTGGGCCGGGTGTGGGGTGTTTCAGAATTTGTCACTGATTCCACATAGATAAAACTTGTGCATTCTTATTTCAAAATTTATGCTTGGCTTGAACGCAATACATAATGCATGAGAATTCCTCATGTGATAGTTCATGAAGCATATAGTCTCTCTGTACAAATTTGTTGCATATAATCTTAATGATAAAACCCACTGAGTGGAGGGAGTCATCTTGGATTAACATGGTAGACAATCCTGTGGACACCTACGTGTGGATTTCTAAATGCGGATTCTTATATGTGAACTCATACATGTGAACTCGTAGAAGAAGATTCATAGATATGTAGGAATCATACAAGCATATTAATAGAAGAATATTCATAGATATGACAGACTCATACATGCAGATTCATAGATATGGCAGACTCATACATGCAAATTCATAAAAGAAGATTCATAGATATGACAGACTCATACATGCAGATTTATAGAAGAAGATTTATAGATGGGAACTGTGTCGCGAACTTTGTATGATGAATTGCCACATATAACTTTGACATAAAGCTTAGAGAAAAAATATGGTGGAATTCCATAAATTTCACACGCCATTGCCATGGACTTGCTTATAAATATAAGGCTTTAAGCCCTAGATTCCACAGTGTCATATACTTGAAATATCCCACGTAGGGCTATCATAAACTTGTGCGCATATATCTCCATACATTCCAACCGAACCTTCGCAAAACCAAATATCATGCATATACATTCTCCATACAATCCACTTGAACCTCCGCAAAAGCAATAACATGAGGCATAGAGTGCACAACATGACATTTCTTTATCTTCCATCTGTCATTACATACCTCCACACTCCGTATATCATTCATTTTCACAACTGACACATAACAACCATTCAACTAAACATATTGTCGATAACACAACATAGATTATACTAATTGTATAACCTATCGGACCATTTCATTGATAACTTTTTCAAGAATTATTTTACTAGCAGTTCATCAAAACAACAAACCTATACATACAACCATACATGCATATGTAGATTAACTCTTTGCAAGCTTCAACAGTACAACAAAATCCCACAACAATACAATATTGGTATACATAAAACAAACGTTGAGGATCTGAGTTTAGAAACTCACCAATAAAATACCTAGAGTTGACACAACTTACACTTACTTAGCCTTCCTTTATCACTTGGGCCACCTCCTTCTTGGTTAGCTAAGGGTAACAACCGTATAAAGATCAAAATGAAGACATACATATGTAAGAAAACCTTAATTCATATGCATGTAGAGGACTTATAAGTGCTACCTACGACTTAAATCATCACAATTTCAAAATAAATTATGTTGAAAACCTTAGATTTTCCTTCCTTTTCTTTAATCGAAAAGGCAGAAGAGTTAGAAAGATTACCAGATTGCTAAATTCTCAATTAATTAGGCTAACACTCTAGATTCTTCCCTTCATGCAAACCACTCATTAATTCCTTTTCTTATAGAATAAACTAGAGAAGAAGATGAAAGAAAGAAAAATAAATACCAAAATGAAAGAATTCCCCTATTATATAATCTTTTCACTATTGATCCCCTAACCCTAAGTCAGTTAGTACTATTAGTATCTTTAATCATAATGTTTCCCACTAAAGGAAACATTTCGTTCTAAAGTAACATAACTAATAATTGACATTTAACCAATTACCAAACCAGTAAGCAAGATTCATGTAAGTGCACCAAAATCCTCACAAACAGAAACTTTTAAATAGGTACCCAAAATTTCTGTTGTACTTATCCTTTAACATTTTCGGGTGTGACAATTCCCCCACCCTTAAAGAAAATTTCATCCTTAAAATTTCTTAATTTCATCCTTAAAATTTCTTACTCACTAAACAGATGGGGATATTGTTCTCTCATGGAACTTTCTCTTTCCCAAGTAGTGTCTTCTATTTTGTGACTTCACCAGAAGACCTTCACCAAAGGAATTTTCTTGTTTATGAGTTCTTTAACTTTCTTAGAAAAAATTCCCACTGGATATTCTTCATAGGATATATTAGGCTCCACTTTCAAGTTTTCTAGCTGAACCACGTGATCTGGGCCTGAGTGATACTTTCTTAACATAGAAACATTAAAAATATTATGGATTTGAGATAGATTTGGTGGTAGCGCTAAGCGATAAGCAATGGACCTTACTCTTTCCAAAATTTCATAAGGCCTTATGAACCTCGGACTTAGTTTGCCATTTAAATAGAAAGCAGATAATTCTATTCCATGATGAGACTTTAAAAAACCTTGTCACTAATCTCATATGATACATCCTTCCTTTTGATTTGTGTATGCTTTACGGTGATCACAGGCTACGTAGATGGTTGTGGATAAAAATGATCTTTTCCTCGATATCATGGACTAAATTAGGCCTAATCAATTTGCTTTCACTTAATTCTACGCAGCACATGGGAGACTTAAATTTTCTTCTGTAACATCCTAAAATTTGAATTTTATATATTGCATTATTTTTGGTGCTCAGCTAGTTAGACTATCCAATGTGTGTGTTAAGGTAGTCCTGAGAAGGCTCGGGATTTATTTGGATTTAAATTTTTTTTGGCATTTAGTACTTTAAGAAAATGGAATAGGTGAGCTTAAAGATTAAGGTAATAAAGTGGTACGAAGCTAGCATAAAATGAGCAATTAGTAAAGGGGTATGGCGCCATGTGTGTTACCTTGAGGGAAGGAGTTCGAATCCCTTTGTGTACATGTGAGAATTTTATTTTTTGCTTTCCTTCCTCATATTGTTGGTCAAGCATTGAACTTATGGTAAGTTGGACTTTTATTTTTATGGCAAGATGGCTAAGAGAAAAGGCAAGATTGAATTTAAGGAAAGGAATCAAATGGAAAAGACATGTAGGGGGAACATAAGGCTTATAACAAGGGAGATGTTTTGGAAAGTTTGGTAAGGTAGGTGCTAGTTTTGGTCATTTTTTTTTCATTTTGGCATTTTGGTGTATCAATAGTTTTCCTCTCCAAAATTCTTCTCCCTAGCCGAATATGTCATGAGCAATAGGTAAAACTTTTGTTTTCTTTTGGCCATTTCATTTTTGACCATTTCGGTATTATCCTTCTTTCTCCCCAAAGTCTTTTCCTCTTTGTGCCGAAACCATATATCTTGAAAGGCATTTTTTCTTTTCTTTTCTTTTCTTTTCTTCTTGCAAAAACTTTCAAACATCACTCCCTCTCCAATATTTTCACTATAGCCGAATCTTCCTTCCTTGCATTGAACTTTTTTTTTTCATTCGAGTGGTCATCTTTGAAGAATCAGTAAGAACACCCTTTTCAATTCTTTTATTTTTCCTCTATTGTTGAAATTCATATGTTGGCTTGGGAGGGTCTTTTTGACCAAAATCATCATCTTTTCTCTTTTAAACAAAACCCTTTCTTCTTGTAGTGGTATAGTGGAGTGCCGATTATTTCTACATCGTTTAATCGACCCTAACCATAGGAAGATCATGTGAAAAAGGATTTCATCGTTTAAGGTAAGGAAATTTTTTCGAAGGGTTCTATATTATTTTTTATTTATTTATTAAAGATAGTGTTGATTAATCGATTTTATCATAGGGACTCTATCACTCGATTTTCATCCTGTGAACATAAGGATTTTGTGGTAAGCCGACTTCGCTCATAAGATCAATTGGTTATAATAACGAAATATTAGTTTGGACTAATATTTATTTCACAATGGATGCAAACAAGATCGAATCAAAAGGAGTAGTGATTGGTGATGAAAAAGGAGCGAATTTGCGATCCTTCTAGATTCAAGCGAAGGGCTATTTTGGCGATCGGAGATTTTCCACGGGTTGTGGACCTCATCGGTGAAAATCAACTATTTGAGGTTGTTCATAATCGTGAGGCATCAACGATTGGGATTTTCCACCGGATTGTGAATCGTCAATCGGAGAGAACTGGTAAATAGTTGTTATTCGCGATTCTGAGGGTAAAAACCTAGACCATTTATTTTAGAGTAGATTTACTATAAGTGTTAATGATCTAATCGGCGTTAAAATATTTTAGGTGTTGACGATCGGGAATGTGTAGTGCTTACCGTAATCGGTGTGTAATCTCACACTATATCTCATGGGTTAAATAACTATATCGTATTAATCGCTTGATTAAATCACAAGTTAGTGAAATCGGGTAAATGGCATATTTATCAATTTATTAGTAAAGACTATGAAATCGGTATTAAGGCGTGAATATTACAAAATTACCTCAATGGGCCAAATCGATAAAAGTGACTATATGGGCCAAATGTGATATTTGATATGGGGCGATTGTGAAAATTTTATAATGGGCGTATGTTTGTAATAATTATATGAATGGATTGTTGTAATTGAATATGCATATTATATACATGATTTGCATGGGTTGGGATATTTGTGAAGAGAAGTTACGGTAGCTTTGCTACAAAATTACAGTAGCACAAATCGAAAAATGGCTATGCCATGTAAACTCTATAAATCTGGTGGCTTGTCCACAAAATGATATAATGACTTAATGCCTATTTTGGTGTGTTGGCGGGGTGGGTGACTAAAGCTCCCCAGGTGTCTTTGGTTGATGCAATTGGTGTGTAGCGGATGAAAATTAGGTTTGGTTTGGGAATTTCATATCACATGCATGTTATATACATGCTATTTTGTTATAATTGTAAATGGACTTTGGCCCAATAAATGCTAAATTGGATTTTTGGCCCAGTGGACAATGGTAAGTGGGTTATACACTGAGTTCTAATAACTCACCCCATTTTCCTTATCCCTTTCAGGTAATGATCATTGATGGAGTCTTGGGCCGTGGATATCTTGGTGGAGGCCATACTTAAAAATGGTTAAATTTGGAAATTTGGATTTCTTTAAACACTTTTAATTATTTTGCTATTTTGAATTAAGGTTTGTAATAAGGCCTCTTGATAATTTTGATTTGGTTTTGTTTGATGAAATTATAAAGCGCTTTAAGTATTTTAAATGAGATTTTAATTTCTAAAAACTTAAATAAACGATTTATTCCAAATGAATATATAAAAAGATTTCAAAAAATTTTCATAATAGTAACTCGAAAAATATTCTTAAGTTTTTCATCAATTCTTTCGAAAAATATCTTTAATTTCTTTTAAAATTTTTCTCGAACTGTTAAACGGTATTTTCAAATTTTGATTTATAAGATCTTACATCTCAAATTATCAATTTATTATTCAAATCTTTTACTCGATAAAGACTTCGTCAAAACTTTGAAATCGCTTTTACTTAAATAGGAATCAAAGTATAATTATTTTGTGTGGCATGTCAAAACTAGCCTTAACGCTTAGGCCGGGTTTGGGGTGTTACATCTTATGGTATCAGAGCCTGGTTTAAAACTCGGCTGTGGTTTGGGTTCTAAAATATTTTTTTAAAACTATTTTGGATTATAGAACGTATGTTTCAAAGGTAGTATGGCACCACGAGTATCTCACACCAAGTCAAGTAAGTGTATTGAAATTGAATGATTATTATTATGGTGATATGACTATAGGAGCACTCTAGAACTTTTAGTTTTAGATGTTGAAACTATAGCGATTGAGACTATAGGATGCGTTTACGAAAAAACTCTACCTCTTATATCATAAAATATAGTTATTAAACACTGAAATAGAATACTAATTCATAAAACTTGTAATCAGATTGAAACGAAATAGTCAATATGAGCACTAGAAGGCGTGGGCGTGGTAGGCGTGGCGTGGTAGAGGCCGAGGTGTTAGAGTTATGTATCGAGGCATGGGACATATTCAAAAATGGATTCACCCCAAGCATCACCGTGTCAGAAAATGGATCATATAACTGTATGGGAGAAGACATTGCTCTGTCTCAAGCAATGTTACAAGTTTTGGAAAGGGTTAGTGGGGTTAAATCGGGGCCAGTATCTCGTGGATCAATATCGGAGCGACTCAGATCAAATGGTGCTGAGACTTTTAAGGGTATTTTAGGAGTAGCCCCAAACGTCACGAAATATTGGCTAGAGGCTGTGGAGCGGATCATGGATGACCTGGAATGTACCGTCAAGTAGAAACTAAGAGGAGCTGTGTCCTTGTTGAGGGATGAGGCGTATCAATGGTGGCTCACTGTTCGGGAAGGCACTCAGGCCGAATGTGTTACTTGGGATTTCTTCAAAATTGCATTCTAAGGAAAGTATGTTGGGGCAAGCTATGTGGATGCCCGAATGAAGGAATTCTTAAATCTGGTTCAAGGAAATAAGACGGTGGCAGCTTATGAAGCAGAATTTCTACGTTTGAGTCGTTATGCTCGGACTATAGTGCCTACTGACTATGAACGCTGTGTGCGTTTTGAGGATGGGTTGAATGATGAGTTACGGGTACTAATAGCCCCACAACAAGAAAGGACTTTTGCCATGCTTGTGGAGAAAGCCAAAATAGTTGAAGGGGCTAAGAACTCGGAGAGGCAAAATCAAGAAAGAGATAGAGGCAGGAACAAGAGGGACTTTAGGTACTCGGGTCCTGCTAAAAGGTTTCAGAAGAGGCCCAGGAATGATGAGCCAACTCAAGCTAGGGCACTTGCTGCTACCAATCAAATTCAATCCTGTGCTGACTGTGGAAGATGACACCCTAGTGAATCTTTGGAAGAGAGCGGTGGTTGTTTCAAATGTGGTTCTAAGGACCATCGACTTAAGAATTGTCCTCGACGGACTACTCGACTCAAGAAGCTCAGAACCATGATGCACTGACCAACTAGAGGCGCCTCGGCCCACCGAGGGGTGTGGACCAGTCGAGGTGGTAATGGCGTGGTCGAGGTCAAGGTGCACCCACCGAGGTAATGGCTTGGGGGTAACGCGAGGCGAGGCACTAGGGTTAGTTTATGTGGTCAAACACCGGAGGATGGTGATGCACGATGTGATAACCGATCGTTCTTCATCTACGATGTACTATTCTTGCTTTGATTTATATTGGATCTACCCATTTGTATGTTGCTAGTGCTATATCCGAAATCTAAACATTAGATCTGAGATTTCTGATAAAGAGATGATGGTAATTAGTCCTTTAGGACAATCTGTGCTAGTGAATAAATTGTTTAGAGACGTACCCTTAGAAATTTAAAGAGAAATATTTTTGGCGGATCTGATGGAACTACTTTTCGACGAGTTCGACCTTATTTTGGACATGGATTGGTTGGTAAAACACCGGGCACACTTGGATTGTACTGCAAAGCAAATGTCAATAAGGATTTTGGAAGATAATGAAGTGGTGATGATAGGTGAATGGAGAAACTATTTAGCAAATGTGGTATCTGCTTTAAAGGCAGAAAAGTTGGTACGAAAAGGGTGTAGAGCATTCCTAGCCTTCATTAGTGCTTTGAACGCCAAGGAATTATCAGTGGAAAGTGTTAGAATGGTGAAAGAATATTTAGATGTCTTTCCCTAGAAACTTTCGGGTTTACCTCTAGACCGGGAAGTAGAGTTTGGCATTGAGCTTTTGCCCGGAACGGCTCCGATGTCCATTGCTCCTTATAAGATGGCACCGAAGGAGTTAGCGGAGCTTAATGCTCAAATTCAAGAATTGTTAGATCAGGGATTTATTCGATCGAGTGTCTCACCGTGGGGGGCACCGGTCTTGTTAGTCAAAAAAAAAGGAAAGGTCGATGCGTATGTGCATTGATTATAGGCAATTGAATAAATTGACGATCAAGAATAGGTATCCATTACCGAGAATCAATGACCTGTTTGATCAATTGTAAGGAGCTTCAATTTTTTTCAAGATAGATTTGAGGTCGGGTTATCACCAACTCAAGGTTAAAGAGGCGGATATTCATAAGACGTCATTTCGAACTCGATATGGACATAATGAGTTTTTGGTGATGCAGTTTGGATTGACCAATGCACCAGATGCATTTATGGACATGATAAACCGAGTCTTTCAACCCTATTTAGACCGGTTTGTGGTGGTGTTCATAGATGACATTTTGGTTTACTCGAAGAATGAAGAAGAGCATGATTCATATCTGCAGACAGTATTGCAAATATTGTGGGAAAAATAACTTTATGCCAAACTCAGTAAGTGTGAATTTTGGCTGAAGGAAGTGACTTTCTTGGGACATGTTGTGTCAGCCGAAGAAATCAGAGTTGATCCTCGGAAGGTAGAGGCTATGTTGGATTGGAAACCACTGAAGTCGATGGCGAAATCGAGTTTCCTCAGTTAGTGGTTATTATAGGCGCTTTATTGAGGATTTTTGTTGATTCTGCACCTAACTAAACTATTGCGAAAGGGAGTATCATTTGTGTGGGCGAACAACGAAGAAAGTTTTGAGAAACTGAAGAAGATTTTGACGGAAGCGCTAGTACTGATTCAACTTGAGGCTAGAAAAGAGTTTATCGTTTACTGTGATGTGTCACACACGTGTTTAGGATGTGTGTTGATGCAAGGTGGAAAAGTGGTGGCTTATGCATCTCGTTAGTTAAGGCCGCACGAAGTTAACTATCCTACTAATGATTTGGAGTTAGCTGCGGTGGTTTTTGCTCTAAAGATTTGGAGGCACTATCTCTACGGTGAGAAGTCAATCATTTATACGGACCATAAGAGTCTAAAGTACCTCCTTACCCAAAAGGAGTTAAACTTAAGACAGCGAAAGTGGATAGAGCTGTTACAGGATTACGACTTCTCAATCGAGTAACATCCTGGAAAGGCTAACGTGGTGGCAGACACGTTGAGTCGTAAGGTGATATTGGAGTTGAGAGCGATATTTGATCATCTCAGTTTGTATGAAGATGGTAGTCTACTAGCCGAACTTCAGGTGAAGCCTATGTGGTTAGGTCAGATCAAGGAAAAGCATTTATCAGATGAAAAGTTGGGTCCCTTACTTCAGCAAGTGGAAGGTGGTGTAATAGGGGATTTTGGATTTGATAAGGATAGAGTATTGTGTTTTCGCGGAAGAATTTGTATGCCCAAGGATTCAAATTTGAGACAAATGATTCTGCGAGAGGCGCATAATAGCCCTTATGCTATGCACCCCAGGGGAAACAAAATGTATTGAGACCTCCGTGAGCATTATTGGTGGCCAGGGTTGAAACGGGAAGTTACTGAATATGTGAGTAAGTGCTTGACTTGTCAAAAAGTGTAGGCGGAACACCAATTACCATCGGGATTGTTACAACCGGTAAAGATTTCATTATGGAAATGGTAATGAATAACGATGGATTTTGTTAGTAGGTTACCCTTATCACCTACCAAGAAAGATTCTACTTGTATAATAGTGGATCGATTGATGAAGATTGCCCATTTTCTACCTGTTCGTATGGATTTCTCACTACAGAAGTTGGCTAAGTTGTATGTAGCAAAAATCGTGAGGTTAAATGGGGTACCAGTGTCTATTATATCGGACAGGGATCCTAGGTTTACATCATGATTTTGGAAGGCTTTACATGAAGCTTTGGGAACCAAGTTGAATTTCATCGACATTTCATCCTTAGACAGATGGTCAGTCAGAGAGAGTAATCCAGATCCTGGAAGACATGTTAAGGGGATGTGTGATTGACTTCAGGGGTAGTTGGGAGGATTTCCTACCATTGGCAGAGTTTGCGTATAACAATAGTTATCAATCTAGTATCCAAATGACACCCTATGAAGCATTGTATGGTCGTAAGTGTCGTACTCCTACTTGTTGGACAGAATTGGGGGAGCGACAGTTATTGGGTCCTAAGCTGATATCGGAAACGGAGGAAAAAGTAAAGGTAATTCGGGCACGATTAAAGGAAGCTTCAAATAGACAAAAATCGTATGCGGATCTGAAGCGTAAGAACATTGAGTTTGCGGTGGGAGATCAGGTCTTTCTAAAGGTCTCACCTTGGAAGAAGATCTTCAGATTTGGAAGGAAGGGCAAGTTGAGCCCTAGGTTCATCGGACCGTACTGCGTGTTGAAGTGAGTAGGACCAGTGGCTTATCAGCTTGAATTACCTTCGGAGTTGAGTCAGATTCATAGTGTTTTTCATGTCTCAATGTTGAGGAGTTATCGATCAGATCCATCTCATATAGTACCGGTAGAGGAAGTTGAGTCAAGCCCTGACTTGTCATTCGAGGAAGAGCCAGTGAAAATTTTAGATCAAGATGTACAGGTGCTAAGAAGGAAGATCGTGCCATTAGTCAAGGTTCTATGGCGTAATCACGGAGCGGAGAAAGCTACATGGGAGCCTGAGGAGACAATTCGCCAACAATATCCCCATCTCTTTTAATCAGGTAAATTTTGAGGAGGAAATTTTCTTTAAGGGGGTAGAATTGTAACATCCTAAAATTTGAATTTTATATGTTGCATTATTGTTGGTGCTCAACTAGTTAAACTATCCAATATGTGTGTTAAGGAAGTCCTGAGAAGGCTCAGGATTTATTTGGATTTAAATTTTTTTTGGCATTTAGTACTTTAAGGAAATGGAATAAGTGACCTTAAAGCTTAAGGTAATAAAGTGGTAAGAAGCTAGCATAAAATGAGCAATTAGTAAAGGGGTATGGCGCCATATGTGTTACCTTGAGGGAAGGAGTTTGAATCCCTTTGTGTGCATGTGAGAATTTTATTTTTTGCTTTCCTTCCTCATATTGTCGGTCAAGCATTGAACTTATGATAAGTTGGACTTTTATTTTTATGGCAAGATGGCTAAGAGAAAAGGCAAGATTGAACTTAGGGAAAGGAATCAAATGGAAAAGTTTGGGTGGCTAAACTTTGACCATTTGGCCATGCACTTGGACGGTTTTGGGGGCTAAGGGGAAATGGCCAAATTTTTGGGTAGCATTTGGTAAGCTAGGTGCTAGTTTTGGACATTTTTTTTTTCATTTTGGCATTTTGGTGTATCAATAGTTTTCCTCTCCAAAATTCTTCTCCCTAGCCGACTATGTCATGAGCAATAGGTAAAAATTTTGTTTTCTTTTGGCCATTTCATTTTTGACCATTTTGGTATTATCCTTCTTTCTCCCCAAAGTCTTTTCCTCTTTGTGCTGAAACCATATATCTTGAAAGGCATTTTTCTTTTCTTTTCTTTTCTTCTTGCAAAAACTCTCAAACATCACTCCCTCTCAAATATTTTCACTATAGCCGAATCTTCCTTCCTTCCATTGAACTTTCTTTTTCATTCGAGTGGTCATCTTTGAACAATCGGTAAGAACACCCTTTTCAATTCTTTTATTTTTCCTCTATTGTTGAAATTCATATGTTGGCTTGGGAGGGTCTTTTTGACCGAAATCATCATCTTTTCTCTTTTAAACAAAACCCTTTCTTCTTGTAGTGGTATAGTGGAGTGCCGATTATTTCTACATCGTTTAATTGACCCTAGCCATAGGAAGATCATGTGAAAAAGGATTTCATCGTTCAAGGTAAGAAAATTTTTTCGAAAGGTTCTATATTATTTATTTATTTATTAAAGATAGTGTTGATTAACCGATTTTATCATAGGGACTCTATCACTCGATTTTCATCCTGTGAACGTAAGGATTTTGTGGTAAGCTGACTTCGCTCATAAGATAAATTGGTTATAATAATGAAATATTAGTTTGGACTAATATTTATTTCACAATGGAGAAAACAAGATCGAATCAAAAGGAGTAGTGATTGGTGATCGAAAAAGGAGCGATTTGTGATCGCGCAAAATAGTCTAGTTTTAAAATTTATAAAGGATAATCAAACACGTAGACTAACTATGACAACGATAGAGGCAAGTGCACCTATCGAGCAGGTTGTGTAGCTTTGGCAAGAATATCTTATCGAACCCAAGGAACCTAAAAATCTGCTACTCACTTTCTTCCTATTATTTAACCTTAAATATGGAGTGATTAATTAACTTATCTAAGACTAATGAAATACTTAAACTAAATGCAAAGGCAAAAGAATAAACTGGGAAAAGACTTTGGAAAACTCAGTTGATAAAAACGATACCCTCAGGAAGAATCCACCTATGATTTCACTTATTATCTAACTTTCAATTCATATGATTTCTTTTACTTAGCTTGATCCGTGTGACTCCCTAACTTATATTAAACCTTCTCTCAAAGCGAATAACGTCTAACCTTAGGTTAATTAGTGGAACTCCCATTCGCTTATAATAACCCCCTAAGGAAGCAATAAATCGATCAATGGACTCCCATATTAGGTTTCACCCTAATTCGGAAAAATCTCGTAACCCTATCTCTAGGCGCCCGATCAACTTCGCTTAATGGTAGATCTACTCTTAGGCAGGGTCTATTCTTCCTCCACCTAAGCACATCAGATTAAATTGAGTAACATAATTAAGAACAAACTAAGTATTTATCATATAAACCAATAGATCAAATAACAAAATCCATCATAGGTTTCATCCTCTTGGTATCTCAAGGATCTAGTTCATAATAAAATAAGAAAACATCTCAAGAGAAAAGATAAAACAAAACATAAGAAATCCTAAAACCCCTTCAAGGAATTGAAGGAGAGATCCCCGTCTTGGTAGAATTCGACTCTTGAGACGGATCAACTGCTATCTTGAGTAATTCCTTAAGCGAGTAAAGCTCGGTAGAAAACTCTGCTAAAACACGACGACTTTGAATTGCTCCTTGGATTGTTTATATAGATGTTTGGGATGCTTTACTTGGCTCTAAGTACTTTTTAATTCAAGTGAAATTCGTCCTAAGTGTTTGAGTGGACTTAGGATTGTGTTTCTTGGCTCCAAGCATCCAATTTCGAGTGAAATTACTCTTTCCCGCGACAGGGGCATGGCTTTGACACGCGTGTAAATCGTGGTCCAGCCGTGTCTCCATCCTGTCGATTTAGGCATGACTATGACACCTTTGTGCAATATCTGGGTAGTAGTGCTTGATGCCAATTGGGGGGCCTGATCGTGTACATCGGGTCGGCCGTGTTGGGCTTTTTGTCGATGAGGCACGTCGTGTAAATTAGGGTGTGATCGTGTGCAATCTAAATATTGGGGCACTGTTGTGTAGCATGAAGTCCGGTAGCCGCCGACTTCTTGGGTTGGCCACTTTGGTCTGCATTTTAAACCCGTTTTGCATCCTTTTTATCCTTGGGTGCTTTCCTGAGTATAAGACCATCCAAAAGCATACTAAATGTGGGATTAAAATATTTTACTTTTACGGTTTATCAAATACCCCCACACTTAAGCTTTTGCTTGTCCTCAAGCAAAATTCTCAACTTACAATTAAAATGAACTTTCCAAAATTCATAATTCCCATTGACAATGCCTCATCATAATTCATAGATAATTTATACATGGATCATTTAGCTCAAGTGCCCTAAAGATTCAAATGAGATAAGTCTTGATTTTGTAGCATGAAAACATAGGTGTCTCCCTTATTTAAATAATTACCTTTGATTCAAAAGCGATAAGGATTGACATCCTCACTAAAGATTCACTCAAAACACTCAAAGTGTTTAGGGATCAAGAAAAAGCGCTCAAAAGTCGAACTGAAAAGTTAATCCCATAGGCTTGCTCGAAAATCAAATCTCCACCTTGTATATGAGATAATAAGCAGATCAAAAGGTCTTTATTAAGGTCAGAATGGGGCTTGGGTTAAAAGGTGTGGATAAAGGTGAATCGGAGGTTAAAATCGAGATTGAATTAACTAATTACCTAATCTAAAAATCTTGAACTAAATATGAATATTTACATTGAATGAAAAGTAATAATACCACTATTGATAATTACTCTATAATAAAGAGTATTTTCTTCATTTAAAATTTGATAATACTTTAATCTGAGCTTTTTTCTTCAATAATTGGAGTTTAATTGCTCTAAGCTCTTTTATTGAATAAACTTGGATTTTTTAAGAACAAACTAGGAAAAACTTAATAGAAGGAACTTTGATAATTGAAATAACCTAATTTGGCAATTTGATCAAGTCAATTCTCGATAGAGGAGTAGTCAAAAGAATGTTGATAACAAATACAAAGGGATTTTGGGATAATATTAGTGGGTGAGTCAATAAAAAGGTTGTTAGGAATCAACGGGGTTCACTAGGAGTTATTTATGTAGGTATGCTTTTTAGTAGAGTGAACGGGTTAAAACCTAGGTGCCTTTATCATCTCAGTATATCAAATCATTATTGTGGTCTCGACATGCATAAACGAGGCAAGTTCTAGAATAACAGTTCAAAGTTGACACACTCATAATCAATAAAAGTGAGCATGAAAAATAATATATGCTCTATAAGGCTCAATATCTCACGAGAAATTATGGGTGTTTTGACATCAATCCTATAGATTTTAAATTTCAAAGTAATACTCGATTTAGTTCAACAACCTATCAATTTTTATTTTTGAAAATAGACTTATCATGCTTGATTCTCTAGTATTCTTCAAATTTAATCATCAATGCACAATTAACTATGACTTACTTTAAAACATATAAATAAAAATCATAAATCATTAGAAATTTCATCCTAATTAATAATATGAGAATAATACTTAATATTAAGACTAAATTTAGGATTTGAGAATAAAACAAAAGTTGGACACTTTTACTCCTCCACACTTAAGATGTACATTGCCCTCAATGTACAAAGATAGATAATGAAATTTATGTGCCAAATCAAAAGATAAGTGGGAAAGTAATACTCCACGAAATCTAGATGACTTGAGCGTCTTTGGTGGCGGTGATGGTTTTCTATGGGCCGATGGAGTGGCTACTGAGAAGCAATTTGCTAGATGAAGAAATTGGGTGAGTCTGTGAAGATATAGCCAAGAGATCTAGAGAAATAATAATAATATACTAATAATAAATTTAAAGATTAAGGAAATAAAAAGAAGGAGACTAAGAAGAAAACTGAAATTGAAAGAAAAGACTAATGGACTAAGGAGTCCTTATTGTTGGATGGTTTGCGAAGTGGGTGTGACCTCAAAGGCTATGGTGTGTGATTCCCTAGCAGCCTTTAGATCCTAAAACCATGAAACTACTATGAAATAAATTAAATTAAGCAGAAAAGAAGTATAGATAAAGAAAATAAAGGAGACGAGAAAAGAAAAATAGAACCAAAAAGGTTTCCGAGACCCTTGGCGTGTCAATTAAGTGAAGCTGCCAGCATGAACTCATGTTGAGGTCTCCTCTAAGGAGATGTTGCTTACGTTTCTTCGGCATGATCTTTGTGTTGCTCAAGTGTCTTGGATCTTTTCTATGAATAGGAAGAAAAATTTGAAAGAAGAGAAGGAAGAAGGAATGTGGAAGAGAAGGGAAGGCTGTGGGGATTTAAATAAAATTTCAAATCTGTTTTGTTCCCACGCCCGTGTGCCGAAGGTGTGTCCATTCACACGGCTGACTAGCACGGTCGTGGCTAATGGCGTGTTTCTTCTTACATGCCCGTTTCGAGAAAGTCAATAGCTTCACACGGTTCATAGGCATGCCCGTGCTGTTCTTGTCGATACCCATGCTTTAGGGTTGTTAGGCTTGTGACGTCGGGGAGTGGTTGGACTGACTTGTACGGCCCTGCTCCTGTCAGTGTGGTGGTTTCGGTGGTCCACACGGCCACAGACACGGCCGTGTGTAAGGCATTGTGGTCTGGAAATATGCACTTTTGTGTTAGTTTCCAACTAAATACTTACGAAAGAAAGATGGAAAGAAAAGAAACTAAAAACAAATTTGAAAATAAATAGTGTTAATGTTCGGGTTGCCTCCCGAGGAACGCTCGTTTATAGTCTTAAGTTAGACTGTCCTCATGTTTGAAAATTTTAGGGAGGTTTAAAGGTTTGAATATCTTCCCTCATGCTTGCGATTTTATTTTCATGACAAAGTTGGAGTCGAGAAGCATTTACCTTGAATTTATCAAATTTTGGGTTACTTACCTTAACTGTGTTGTGGGGGAAGATTACGTGTACCTTGGGAAGAATTTCTCCCTTTGCCCTCAAGTTTGTTGAAGTGATGTGAAGATCGGCTTTGTCTAACAGCACCTAGTCTCATATTTTAAAGTGATTGGATGTTCCTATAGCTCTTCTGGTGGTTCCTTGGGTTTTATATTGTGTGGATCTGACTTTTCTTTGGTGTATTTCTTCTGCTCTTCTAAATTGTTGATCGTATGCTTCTGTGTTGGCTCAGTTTTGATGCTTCGTGATGTTTCTGCGATGGAGGTTGAATAATTTGATTATCTATTGAAACGACTTTCTTACCTTCATCTTCTGTGGTTCTGGCTAAGTCGAGAGCTTGAAGATTGAGTGATTCATCTCCTCCACGAAGTATGAGTTCTCTTGTGGAAACATCAATTTTAGTCTTGGCGATTGCAAGAAAAGGTCTTCCTAAAATTAAAGGGATTGAATTTTCCTCATCCATGTCTAAAACAACAAAATATCTTTGGGAAAACAAATTTATCGATTTTGACTAAAACATCTTCAATAATGCCCCAGGGATTCTAACAGTTTTGTCGACTAGTTGAATACTCATCCTAGTTTGTTTGGGCTTCCTAGACCTAGTTGTTTAAGCGATTGCATAAGGCATAACATTTATACTTGCCCTAAATCAGCTAACGCATTATCAATAGTCAAACTACCAATTAAGCATGGAATCGTAAAACTCCACGGATCTTTTAGTTTTGTGGCGACCTATTAGTAGCATTCTTTGAGCATGTTACGTTTAATTCCACATGGTGCTCTTCATCTATTTTGCATTTGTTCGTCAAGAGCTTGCTTAAGAATTTCCTTACATCGGGCATCTAAAAAAGAGCTTCAAGAAGAGGTAAGTTAATATGTAATTTCTTCCAGAGTTTTAGAAACTTACCGAATTGTTCCTCTGAATCTTCTTTTTTCAATGCTTTAGGATAAGGTATGCGAGGTTGGTATTCTTTGATTACTAGTTTTGTATTTTCTTGAGCTACCTCAGTCTTATCCTTCCTTTATTGCGCTGATGTGGGTCTATCTACTTCTGTACCCTCTTGAGTTGTAATGGCTTGGATTTGCTCTTTTGGGTTTATTTATGTGTTGCTTGGTAGATGTCCTTGTTGGCATTCAGAAATTAGCTTTGTGAGGTGTCTCACTGACCTAGTAAGTTCTCCAACTTGATTCTCGAGTCCTTTCATCGACTTACATTGTTCATCAAGGTTTGTATCGATCTTTTGAAAGCGAGATTACGTGGTCGCCATGAATTTTGTGACATCTCTTCAAGGCTTGATTTTTTTCACGTGGGTAGGGTGATTTTGATAATTTGGAGGAGGTTCTTTGCCTTTGAATTCCTTGATTTCCTTGTCCTTCCCACGAAAAATTTGGGTGGTTCCTCCAACTTGGGTTATAAGTATTACTATAAGGATTATTATTGGATCGAAATTGTTACCTATATAGTTTATTTGCTCGTTTTTGCTCCTAGTTGGTAGGGTGGGTACTCAAACATTATTTACATTCCGTTTGCTTCGCATTGCATTCTTGGATATACTGCGAAGAACATAAATTATCAAGCTTTTATTCACTAACTCCACGGTGTTGTGACATTATCAACGTGTAATATCCGAGGTTAGGGGTTGTGCATATTTTAATCTGTGTGTTAATATGCTCTGCATGTTGATTGGAAGTGTTTGGGGGTTTCGGGAAACCTTGGACTTAGGTAGAAGTCATAGGAAAATTTTTGTTTAAGCTGAGCTAAGGGGAGCTAGGAGAGCTAGGATTTAAAAGAAATTATGTGTGGAACATGACACAAGAAAGGGAGCAGTGGAGTGGCAAGGTAGCACCTAGTAGAAAGGGAGGAGTGTGCGTCAACAAGGGGTGTCAAGGGGGAGGAGGTTCGAGCTGCGAGGATAGCATTTTGAGATGCTTTTTGCGTCAAGAAGGAGGGAGAGTTGGGCGGCATTTGGACTTTGGAAAGGATGAGGTATAGATTGGGTTGGAGAGCTTGAAGATTCGGCTAAGTAGGAGGGAAACAAGGGATAAGGGAGAGAGAGAAGCAAGTGGCTGAATATGGGACTCTAAGGGGTGCATAATCAGTTTTGAAGCTTTGGTAGGGGGTGTGTGCCGAAATGCTAAAAGCCTTCTTCTAAGTCTTCTTTTCTTTTCTCAACCTTAAGCTTACACCTTTTTCTTTTGTGCCCAAATATCCCATCTCCATTGGAGAGCCATAGCCAAACCTTGTTGACCCATACTCTCTCTTCTTTTTCGCAAATCCTTAAAGTTGAAACATTCCTCATTAGCCGAAACCTTTCTCTTTGGATTCAAAGCTGAAAGTGTTAGTCTTTTTCTTCTTTCTTTGGTCATTCGTATCACTATTTTTCCTGAATCATTCTTTCTTGACATCTCTCAAAGGCCAAATCTATAGGAGTAGTGCCGTCGACTACTTTCTTTTTGTCTCTTCAAGCAAGCGTTAGTGGTAAGTACCCTTCTCTTAGCAATCGGGTTTTTATCTTTTCTAATGGTGTGCCAAAATCGAATGGTTGGCTTTGGTTTTAGGGACAGCCGAATCTTCTTAGGGCCATAATCTTGTGTTTCTTTTGTATGTAGCTAGCATAAGGGAGCGTTAAGGATTCTCTTGGGTTCAACTACTCAAGGTAAGGGAATAGTGTTCAGCCAAAGGCCACTTTCAAAAGCTCTATGTGTAGAAGCCGAATCTGACTTGGGATGTGTAGGATTTGGCACTCTCAAAAGCAAGTGAGAGCATTGAGTTTTTGGTTAGTAATGACATCGGTATTGAGAGTGAAATACTTGAGTTATCGGTGTGTGATTATTACGCAATTTCCCGAGTATGCATAAAATATTGTATGTTTTTAAGTGTGATGATTAGTGCAGTGGCAATAATGAGATGGATACCCTTAGTGGGTATGTTGATAATCAGGTCAGTGTTAAATGCTGATAAAATTGTGGTTATTCTTTGTATATATGTGTTGTATGTTTGATTAATATGTTCATGCATTATTTCATCACATCACTATCGTATGTTGCATAAGCATTAGGCGGGATTTGTATATATGAAAGAAGGACGGGGTGTACATTTATGTACGTGGTTTAGTGATGGCTCTGAGCCTCACATGGATTGATGATCGGCTCAGTGCCTCATCATGGTTGGTATCGGCTTTGTGCCATATCGTGGTTGGTGATGGCTATGTGCCTCATCGTGGATTGACGTTGACAATGGTCACGTTATGGATTATATTGTGACGATCACGTGGACCGATGGCTCGACCACTTGGTGGATGGCATGACTTGCCGATTTGGTGTGTAGAGGTTGGAGGGTCGATTTAGTAATCCCACGGTGTGTGGTGGTTGGATACGGGGTGTGTAGAGGATGGACCTAAATTTGGGTTGGGTGCATTTTGTATTATTATCGATATGTGGATTGGTGTGGTTTGGGCCAAGCCCATATGTGGAAATCTGTGGACTAATTACACATTGAGTCATTGACTCACCCAATTTTACCAAACAATACAATTGGTTCGTGATGTTGGGTGGGTTGAATGGAGTTCGAGATGGCCATGCAGATGCAGTTTCTATATTTAGAGACTTTACTTTTAATTTCAGTTTATTTGGGATGTTTTGATGTAATAAGGCCATTTAACTATTTTGGGTTTTCATTGTGGTTTATGTTAGACTAGACATGGATTAGTAGTTGCAAACAAAGTTTCAAATTGTGGCGCTTTTATCACTTAAAAACTTATTTAAGGTTTTCAAAGCTGAAATTCTTGTACTTACTTCGGTTTCCTTAAGAATTCCAAAAGGACCGTTTTCAATTAACTTGAACTTCAAATTATTTTTGAATGAAAGGTCTTCCTAAGAAATTGAATCTATTTTAAAACCAAATCATTAGGGATTTAGTTAAGCTCTTGTTTTCATGTCGACTTTAAAGTTTTATCATCATTTAGCAGTTTTCAACTTAAAGTTTTCGGTAGCATTCGATTTGATGCGTAGTGTTTTAAATTTGGGTTTGGGGTGTTACAAATTGGTATCGAGCCCAATTTCTACACTCGACCTTTGGATTTTTGAAGCCCATAAACATTTTCATTTTGTATTTCGGTGGGTCAAAGAAAATTTTCAGGATAAAGGGTTTTGTGGAGCATGACACTCGAATCGTCTACCAAGTCCACGGTAAGTACCCCAACCCTTGTGTGATTGGTATGTGGGAATTATAGGGACGTAGATTAGTAGATTAGAGTTATTGAACCTAGGATTCGCCTTCTTGTAATAAGAATTACTTAAAATTTAAAGTCTAACCAAACAAACACTGAGTGACTCGAGTTAAGGGTGTGGCAGCAGTTGTGCGCATGTCTTGGATTGGATTGGGGAGCTTGGTATTTAAGCGATCCTAGTGACTCACCTCCTCTCCTTTCGAATCCTACAGTGCGTAGTGACGGTTCACCCTAACAAGAGGACTCAATCACAGACTAAATTCAATAATTAAAACCGAAAGGACCAATCATCTTGTTTTGTACAACCCTAAAATTTAAACCTTGGTTTCAAAATTACCAAAGTTCCTTGATGACCCAAATACCTTGATTTGCATATTGACCAAATTACCTCTAACTCATATAAATTACCAAAATACCCTCGGTATGGAAAGTTGCCAAAGTACCCCAATTAAAATTTCTAAAATACCCTTATTTAGTAAAATCACACGGAACCATATTTTGCAAAATTACCAAAATACCACGGTTTGTAAAATTACAAAAATACTTTCAGATTATAAAATTACCATATTCCCTTGAATCTTCTTACCAAGTATTCTTATTTCACAAAAATATCAAAAATCTCTATTTTGTGAAATTTTCAAATACCCTAATTTGGAAAATTACCAAAATACCCCTGTAGGACAAATTACGAAAATACCGTTGGGTAGTGGAGAACAACAACAATGAAACCACAACACTTTTTTGTAATGAACGCAAGTTTATGAAGGTTGATGATTGGATGAATGAACTTGAGACTCTGTGTGTGTGTATGAACTCGAAAGAACCACTTTTTAGAACTATTAAACATAAGACTATTCGCGATAAATCAGTGGAACAAAAACTAATTCATAAAATTCTTAAGCGATTAAATCACGAATGTAGACATGAGTTTTAGGGGACGTGGTTCGTAATAATGCGAGGTATTGGTAGAAGCGAGAATATCGTGTCGAAACCGGTTAGAGTGCAGTTAGGGTTTGAAAATGAAACACGGCTATAGAGGCGAAATTTCAAGAGGAGGCAGGAGGAGATGACGCAGATGTCATGAGCTATCTTTGCGAGTTTTAAATGAGTGGTGGGCGAGTATGGGAAATAGGGCTCGAAAGTCAGTATCTAAGAGACTTAGAGCAAATGGAGCTGAGGTTTTTAAGGGAGTGTCAGGAGTAGCTCTGAATGTGGCAAAATACTGGTTAGAGGCAGTCGAAAGGATCATGGATGATTTGGATTTCTTCTTTGAGGAGAAGCTAAAGGTGTTGTTTCGTTGCTCGGGACGAGGCTTACCAATGGTGGCTCACGGTCAGGGAAGGTACCCTGCGGATCGAGTGGACTGGGGTTATTTTAAGATCAGGTTTGAGGGAAAGTACGTAGAAGCTAGTTATGTAGACGCACAGAGGAAGACACTTAGTGCAAGGTAGTAAATCGGTAGCTGAGTACAAGGTAGAATTTCTGCGATTGAGCAGCTATACTCGATGCATCGTGGCTCTTGATTATGAGAGGTGTGTCGATTCAAAGATGGGACGGAGGATGAGTGCAGTGTTGATTGCTCCGCAGAGAGAAGGGACTTCTTTGTTCTAGTAGAAAGCTCGGATAGATGAGGAGGTCAAGAGGGTGAGAGACGTAGCGTAGATAGAGATAGAAATAGAAATAAGAGGAGTTTTGGGCGTCGGCATCATTTGGGGTTTCTGAAAAGGCCAAGGTTGAGCGATACATTGCGTGCATCGGTACGATTTTGAGAATCGAGTCATCCATGTACTAAATGCGGGAGAGCTCATGGCGGAGAGTGCTGGGGACAGAGTAAGGAATGTTTTCGGTGTGGGTCCAAGGCTCATTTGGTTAGGAATTATCTTCAGGAGATGGAAAGGGCTCAGACGATGGGCGAGGATATGTGCTGTGGGCAGAGGTGGTCGGTGAGCAACGAGGGGTCGTGCTTCGAACCATGGAGGGAATGGTTTTGGCTGAAGTCATAGAGCACTAGGCAGAGGTGTTGGGGGTTCGGTAAAAGCGGCTGGGGTTGGTTTATGCGACGAGACGTCTTGAGGAGGGGATGCGCGGATGTAATCAGTGCACGTTCCTTATTCTTTGGATTACCCTTTATTGCTTTAATAGACATCGAGTCAACTTATTCTTATATTTTTAGTGAAGTATCTGGAACTCTGAATGTAAACTTTGAGATTGTACCTAGGAAGATGACTGTACTTAGTCCTTAAGGCAGTCAGTAATAGTAGAAAAACTCTTTAAGGAAGTGCCTTTAGAGGTTCAGGGAGTAAAGTTTTCGACTGATTTAATGGAACTACCACTCGAAGAGTTTGACCTAATATTAGGCATGGAGTGGCTGGTGAGGTGTCATGCGAATCTGACTGCGGCCAAGCGCATGTCATTAAAAACTTAGATGACCAAGAGATTGTAGTGATAGGGAAGGAGAAATTACTTATCGATGTAATGTCCGCCTTAAAGCGGAGAAGATGGTGAGGAAAGGATGTGTGGCTTTTTGATGCTTGTTAGTGCTTTGGAGGCTAAAGAACAGCGGTAGGTGAGGTCGGAGACGGTGAAAGAATTTGGGGATGTTTTTGGAGAAACTACTGGGGTTGCCTCAAATCGTGAGGTGGAATTTGGGATTGATTTGTTGCAGTCTGACACCGTATCTATCGCTCCGTCATGAATGGCACCAAAGGAGTTGGTTGAGCTCAAGGCTCAAATCCGGGAGTTGCTTGATCGTGGGCTTATCAGGCCAGTGTGTCTCCATGGGGAGCACCGGTCTTATTCGTAATGAAGAAGGACAGGTCTATGCGAATGTGCATAGACTATCGGAATTGAATAAGCTGACAATCAAAAACAAGCACTCGCTGCCGAGGATAGACGGCTTGTTTGATCGACAAGAAATGTGGTATTTTCGAAAATAGATCTAAGGTCGGGATACCACCAACTCAAGGTGAAGGAAGCGGATATCCATAAAACAGCTTTTCAGACTCGATATGGGCATTATAAATTCCTAGTGATGCCGTTCGGGTTGACGAACGCCCCAGCTGCGTTCATGGATATGATGAATCGGGTTTTCCAACCCTACCTGGATCGATTTGTCGTTGTGTTCATAGACAACATCCTGGTGTATTCCAAGTCTGAGGAGGAACATGATAAGCATCTCTAGGTGGCATTGCAAGTGTTAAGGGAAAAGAAGCTGTATGCCAAATTCAGCAAGTGTGAATTCTGGCTAAGGAAGGTTGCTTTTCTGGGTCATGTGGTGTCTGCGGAAGGGATAAGGGTCGATCTCAGGAAGATTAAGGCGGTGTTAGATTGGAAACCACCTAGGTCAGTGGCAGATGTTCGTAGTTTCTTGGGATCAGCATGCTACTACAGGAGATTTGTAGATGGGTTCTTGTTTATAGCAGCACTTTTGACGAAATCATTGAGAAAGGAGGTACCTTTCGTGTGGACGGACAAGCAGCAGGGAAGTTTTGAGAGATTGAAGAAGGTTTTGTTGAAGCTCGGTTTTAATTGACTGAGGTGGGAAAGGACTTTGTGGTGTATTGTGATGCTTCTCACACGGGATTGGGATGCGTTCTGATGCAAGAAGGGAAGGTTGTTGCCTATGCGTCTCGGCAGTTAAGGCCTCATGAGGTTAATTACGACGCATGACACAGGTTGGTCTTTGTGGTTTTGCACTAAAGGTGTGGAGGCACTACTTATATGGAGAAAGGTCGGTGATCTATAAGGACCAAAAGAGTCTTAAGTATTTGCTGACTCAGAAGGAGCTGAATCTAAGACAGGTGGGTGGAGTTGTTGAAAGATTATGATTGTTCTATAGAGTATCACCCGGGCAAAGTGAATGTGGTGGCAGATGCCCTAAGCCGAAAAGTAGTGTCAGATTTGAGGGCGATGTTTGTACATCTTAGCTTTTACTGACGAAGTTTGCTAGCGAGTTACAAGTAAAGCCGACCAGGTTGAGTCGGTGAAAGAAAGCGGTTGGTGGGCGATGATCTAAGTGCTAAGCTACGACAAGTGCGGGATAGGAATTGGAAAGTTATGGTGTGAGCGGTGTGGTGTTGTGTTTCAAGGGTAAAGTCTGTATGTCGAAGGATGAAGCGCTTAGGCAGAAGATTCTTCAGGAATCGCATGGTAGCCCTTATACTATGCATCCTAGAGGAAGCAAGTTATCTGAGATCTCTGGGATCGATTTTGGTGGCTTTGGTCTTAGCGGGAAGTCACACGGTTTGTAGGGAAGTGCTTAACGTGTTAGCAAGTCAAGGCTGAACACCAGGTACCTTTGGGGTTACTTCAACCGATAAAGATTTCGCAATGGAAGTGGGAGAGAATTACCATGGACTTCGTTAGTGGGCTTCCCCTTACGCCTACTAAGAAGGACTCGGTATGGGTGGTAGTAGATCGGTTGGCAAAGTCTGCACATTTCATCCCAGTACGGGTTGATTATTCTTTGCAGAAGTTGGCGAAGCTGTATGTGGTAGAAATTATGAGACTGCACGGAGTGCCAGTGTCGACTATCTCGGATAGATATCTGAGGTTTACGTCTTGGTTTTGGAAAGCACTATATCAAGCTTTGGGCACCGAGGCTAGACTTGATCGGTATTTCATCCATAGTCAATGGCCGGTCTGGCGAGTAATCCAAGTATTAGAGGATATGTTGAGGGATGTGTGATAGATTTGAGAGGAAGGGAGGAATTCACGCCTTTAGCAGAGTTTGCATACAACAACAGCTAGCAAGCGAGCATTCAAATGGTGCCGTATGAAGCGTTGTATGGGCGGAGGTGTCGGATACCTACTTGTTGGACGAAACTAGGGGAGCATCGTGTTTTGGGACCAGAGATGGTGGCAGAGTCAGAAGAAAAGGTTAAGGTAATTCAGGCACGGTTGAAGGAGGCATCTGACAGGCAAAAATCATATGTAGATCTTAAGCGAAAAGAGATAGAGTTTGTAGTAGGTGACTATGTGTTCTTAAAGGTTTCGCCGTGGAAGAAGGTAATGAGCTTTGATCGCAAGGGAAAGCTGAGTCCCAGGTTTATAGGGCCTTATCGGGTTTTGAAGTGGGTTGGACTGGTGGCATATCAATTGGAGTTGCCTTTGGAGTTAAAGCTATTGCACGATGTATTCCATGTTTCGATGCTACGTCGTTACTGATCGAATCCATCTCACGTGATTCCAGTTAAAGAAGTGGAGTTGAGACCAGACTTATCCTACGAGGAAGAACCAATTCAGATTTTGGAACGGGATGTGAAAGTCTTGCGTAGGAAATCAGTTCCTTAGTTAAGGTGTTATGGCATAACCATGGATCAGAGGAAGCTTCATGGGAACCAGAGGAAGCAATACGGCAGCAATACCCTCACTTATTTTGATCAGGTAATTTTGAGGCCAAAATTATTTTTAAGGGGGTAGAACTGTAATATTTGAGGTTCGGGGGTTGTGCATATTTTAATCTGTGTGTTAATATGCTCTGTTTGTTGATTGGAAGTGTTTGGGGGTTTCGGGAAACCTTGGACTTGGGTAGAAGTCATAGGAAAATTTTTATTCAAGCTGAGCTAAGGGGAGCTAGGAGAGCTAGGCTTTAAAAGAAATTATGTGTGGAACATGACACAAGAAAGGGTGCAGTGGAGTGGCAAGGTAGTGCTTGGTAGAAAGGGAGGAGTGTGTGTCAACAAGGAGTGTCAAGGGGGAGGAAGTTCGAGCTGCAAATATAGCATTTTGAGATGCTTTTTGCGTCAAGGAGGAGGGACAGTTGGGTGGCATTTGGACTTTGGAAAGGATGAGGTATAGATTGGGTTGGAGAGCTTGAAGATTCGGCTAAGTAGGAGGGAAAAAGGGATAAGAGAGAGAGAGAAGCAAGTGGCCGAGTAAAGGACTCTAAGGGGTGCATAATCGATTTTGAAGCTTTGGCAGGGGGTGTGTGCCGAAATGCTAATAGCCTTCTTCTAAGTCTTCTTTTCTTTTCTCAACCTTAAGCTTACACCTTTTTCTGTTGTGGCCGAATATCCCATCTCCATTGGAGAGCCATAGCCGAACCTTGTTGACCCTTACTCTCTCTTCTTTTTCGCAAATCCTTAAAGCCAAACCATTCCTCATTAGCTGAAACCTTTCTCTTTGGATTCAAAGCCGAAAGTGTTAGTCTTTTTCTTCTTTCTTTGGTCATTCGTATCACTATTTTTCCCGAATCATTCTTTCTTGACGTCTCTCAAAGGCTAAATCTATAGGAGTAGTGCCGTCGACTACTTTCTTTTAGTCTCTTCAAGCAAGCGCTGGTGGTAAGTACCCTTCTCTTAGCAATCGGGTTTTTATCTTTTCTAATGGTGTGCCAAAATTGAATGGTTGGCTTTGGTTTTAGGGACGGCCGAATCTTCTTAGGGCCATAATCTTATGTTTCTTTTGTATGTAGCCAGCGTAAGGGAGCGTTAAGGATTCTCTTAGGTTCGACTACTCAAGGTAAGGGAATAGTGTTCGGCCAAAGGCCACTTTCAAAAGCTCTATGTGTAGAAGCCGAATCTGACTTGGGATGTGTAGGGATTTCGGCACTTTCAAAAGCAAGTGAGAGCATTCAGGTTTTTGGTTAGTAACGACATCGGTATTGAGAGTGAAATACTTGAGTTATCAAGTGTGTGATTATTGCGCAATTTCACGAGTATGCATAAAATATTGTATGTGTTTAAGTGTGATGATTAGTGCGGTGGCAATAATGAGATGGATACCCTTAGTGGGTATGTCGATAATCGGTCGATGTTAAATCTGATAAAATTGTGGTTATTGATATATATATATATATATGTGTTGTATGTTTGATTAATATATTCATGCATTATTTCATCACATCACTATCGTATGTTGCATAAGCATTGGCGGGATTTGTATATATGAAAGAAGGACAGGTGTACATTTATGTCGTGGTTTAGTGATGGCTCTGAGCCTCACATGGATTGATGATCGACTCGATTGCCTCATCATGGTTGGTATCGGCTTTGTGCCATATCGTGGTTGGTGATGGCTATGTGCCTCATCGTGGATTAGCGTTGACTATGGTCACGTTGTGGATTATATTGTGACCGATCCGTGGACCGATGGCTCGACCACTTGATGGATGGCATGACTTGTTGATTTGGTGTGTAGAGATTGGAGGTCGATTTAGTAATCCCCGGTGTGTGGTGGTTGGATACGGGGTGTGTAGAGGATGGACCCTAAATTTGGGTTGGGTGCATTTGCATTATTATCGATATGTGGATTGGTGTGGTTTTGGGCCAAGCCCATATGTGAAAATCATTGACTAATTACACCTTGAGTCTGTTGACTCCCCAATTTTACAAACAATGCGGTGGTTTGTGATGTTGGACCTGGGTTGGATGGGATTCGAGATGGCCATGCGACGCTTGATTTCCATATTAGAGACTTTACTTTTAATTTCAACTTATTTGGGATGTTTTGATGTAATAAAGCCATTTAACTATTTTGGGTTTTCATTGTGGTTTATGTTAGACTAGACATGGATTAGTAGTTGCAAATAAAGTTCCAAATTGTGACGCTTTTATCACTTAAAAACTTATTTAAGGTTTTTCAAACTGAAATTCTTGTACTTACTCGGATTTCCTTAAGAATTCCAAAAGGACCCGTTTTCAATTAACTTTGAACTTCAAATTGTTTTTTGAATGAAAGGTCTTCCTAAGAAATTGAATCCTATTTTAAAACCAAATCATCAGGGATTTAGTTAAGCTCTTGTTTTCATGTCGACTTTAAAGTTTTATCATCATTTAGCCATTTTTCAACTTAAAGTTTTCCAGTAGCATTCTGATTTTGGCCGTAGTGTTTTGGGTCGGGTTTGGGGTGTTACAAATTAGTATCAGAGCCTAGTTTCTACACTCGGCCTATGGATTTTTGAAGACTATAAGCGTTTTCATTTTGTGTTTTGGTGGGTCAAAGAAAATTTTCGGAAAAAGGGTTTTGTGGAACATGGCACTTTTCGAATAAATCGGCAGAAGTCCACAGGTAAGTACCTAACCCTTGTGTGATTGGTATATGGGAATTATAGGGCGTAGATTAGTAGATTAGGAGTTATTGAACCTAGGATTAGCTTACTTTAACATCGAATTACATAAAATTTAAAGTCTAACCAAACAAACACGTGAGTGAGTCGTAGAGTTAAGGGTGTGGCAAGTTGTGCGCATGTCTAGGATTGAATTTGGGGAGCTTGGTATTTAAGCGATCTAGTGACTCACCTCCTCTCCTTTCGAATCCTACGGTGTATAGTGACGGTTCACCTAACCAAGAGGACTCAATCACGAGCTAAATTCAATAATTAAAACCGAAAGAGACCGATCACCTTGTTTTGTACAACCCTAAAATTTAAACCTTGGTTTGAAATTACCAAAGTACCCTTGATGACCCAAATACCCTTGATTTGCATATTGACCAAATTACTTCTAACACGTACAAATTACCAAAATACCCTCAGTACGGCAAGTTGCCAAAGTACCCCCGAATTAAAAATTTCCAAAATACCCTTATTTTGTAAAATCATCTGGAACCATATTTTGTAAAATTACCGAAATACCCCTGGTTTGTAAAATTACAAAAATACCCTCAGATTATAAAATTACCATATTACCCTTGAATCTTCTTACCAAGTATTCTTATTTCGCAAAAATATAAAAAATCTCTATTTTTCAAAATTTTTAAATACCCTAATTTGGAAAATTACCAAAATACCCCTGTAGGACAAATTACGAAAATACCCTTGGGTAGTGGAGAACAACAACAATGAAACCACAACACTTTTCTGTAATGAACGCAAGTTCATGAAGGTTGATGATTGGATGAATGAACTTGAGGCTGTGTGTGTATGAATTCAAAAGAACCACTTTTAGAACTATTAATCATAAGGCATTACGCGATAAACCGGTGGAACAAAAACTAATTCATAAAATTCTTAAGTAGATTAAATCACGAACGTGAGACATGAGTTCTAGGGGCGTGGTCATAATGTCTTGAGGCGTGGTAGAGGTAGAAACGGTGTGTCGGAACAGTTAGATGCAGTCGGGGTTAGAAAATGAAACATGGCCGCCTATTGTAGAGGCAGAATTTTAAGAGCAGATAGGAGGAGATAACGCAATATCGCAGGATATACTACAAGTTTTAGAGCGAGTGGCTGGAGCGAGTATGGGAAATGGGGCTCGAAAGTCAGTATCTGAGAGACTTAGAGCAAATGGAGCTGAGGTTTTTAGGGGAGTGTCGAGAGTAGCTCCGAATGTGACGGAATACTGGTTAGAGGAAGTTGAAAGGATCATGGACGATTTGGATTTCAGTGCTGAGGAGAAGCTAAAAGGTGTTGTTTCGTCACTCTGGGACGAGGCTTACCAATGGTGGCTCACAGTCAGGGAATGTACCCTATGGACCGAGTGAATTTGGGTTATTTAAGATCAAGTTTGAGAGAAAGTACGTAGGAGCTAGTTATGTGGGCCGCACGGAGGAAGGCGTTCTGAATTTAGTGTAAGGTGGTAAATCGGTGGTGAGTACAAAGCGAATTTCTACGATTGGCGGTATGCTCGGGGCATTAGCTCTTGATTATGAGAGGTGTGTCAGGTTGAAGATGGGTGAGGATGAGTCATGAGTGTTGATTGCTCCGCAGAGAGAAAGGGACTTTCTTTGTTCTAGTAGAAAGCTCGGATAGTGAGGAGGTCAAGAGGGTGAAATGAATAGAGATAGAGATAGAAAGCGAAATAAGAGGAGTTTTGGGCGTCGGCATCATCTGGGGTTTCGAGAAAAGACCGGGGTTGAAATTACATTAGATGCCGGTGCAGTTCAGGAATCGAGTCGTCCATGTACTAAATCGGGAGAGCTCATCTGAGGAGAGTCTTTGAGGGACGAGTAAGGGATGTTTTTGGTGTGGGTTCAACGCTCAATTGGTTAGGAATTGTCCTCAGGAGATGAAAAGGGCTCAGACAGTAAGCCGAGGATATGTGCGGTAGAGGCGGAGGTGGTCGATGAGCAACGAGGGTCGTGGTTGAACCATGGAGGAATGGTTCGGCCGAGGTCGTGGAGCACCAGCGGAGGTCTTTGGGGTTCAAGTGCAAAATAGCGAGTTTGGTTTATCGACCGATCATCGTGAGGAGAGGATCGCGGATGTAATCAGATGCGTTCCTTATTCTTTGGATTACCCTTATTGCTTTAATAGACATCGGGTCAACTCATTCTTGTATTGCTAGTGAAGTATCTGGAACTCTGAATGTAAACTTTGAGATTGTACCTAGGAAGATGAGTGTACTTAGTCCCTTAGGGCGATCGGTAATAGTAGACAAACTCTTTAAGGAAGTGCCTTTAGAGGTTCGAGGAGTGAAGTTTCGGTGATTTAATGGAACTACCATTCGAAGAGTTTGACCTAATATTAGGCATGAACTGGCTGGTGAGGTATCATGCGAAACCGAACTGTACTGCCAAGTGTATGTCATTGAAAACTTTCGATGACCAAGAGATTGTAGTGATAGGGGAATAGAGAAATTACTTGTCGAATGTAGTGTCCGCCCTTAAGGCAGAGAAGATGGTGAGGAAAGGATGTGTGGCTTTTCTGATGCTTGTTAGTGCTTTAGAGGCTAAGGGAGCAGCGGTAGGTGAGGTCAGGACAGTGAAAGAATTTGGGGATGTTTTTTCGGAGGAACTACCGGGGTTGCCTCCAGATCGCGAGGTGGAATTTGGGATTGATTTGTTGCCAGGTACAGCACCAGTATCTATCGCTCTGTACAGAATGGCACCAAAGGAGTTGTTGAGCTCAAGGCTCAAATCTAGGAGTTGCTTGATCGTGGGTTTATCCAACCCAGTGTGTCTCCATGGGGAGCACCGGTCTTATTCATAAATAAGAAGGACAGGTCTATGTGGATGTGCATAGACTATCGGCACCTGAATAAGCTGACGATCAAAAATAAGTGCCTGCTGTCGAGGATAGACGACTTGTTTGATCAGCCTAAGGGGGCTGCGATATTTTCAAAAATAGATCTAAGGTCGGGATACCACCAACTCAAGGTGAAGGAAGTGGATATCCATAAAATAGCTTTTCAGACCCGATACGGGCATTATGAATTCCTAGTGATGCCGTTCGGGTTGTGAGCATACTAGCTGCGTTCATGGATATGATGAATCGGGTTTTCCAACCCTACCGGATCGATTCATCGTTGTGTTCATAAACGACATCTTGGTGTATTCCAAGTGCGAGGAGGAACATGATGGCGTCTCCGGTGGTGTTGCAAGTGTTAAGGAAAAGAAGGCATATGGCAAATTGACAAGTGTGAATTCGCTAAGGAGGTTGCTTTTACGGGTCATGTGGTGTCTGCGGAAGGGATAAGGGTCGATCTCGGGAAGATTGAGGCGGTGTTAGATTGGAAACCACCTAGGTCGATGGCGAGGTTCGCGATTTCTTGGGATTAGCATGCTACTACTGGAGATTTGTAGATGGGTTCTCGCTATAGCAGCACCTTTGACGAAATCATTGAGAAAGGATGTACCTTTCGTGTGGACGGACAAGCGGCAGGGAAGTTTTGAGAGATTGAAGAAGGTTTTGTTGAAGCTCCGGTTTAATTGACTGGCGAGAAAGGACTTTGTGGTGTATTGTGATGCTTCTCACACGGGATTGGGATACGTTCTGATGCAAGAAGGGAAGGTTGTTGCCTATACGTCTCGGCAATTAAGGCTTCATGAGGTTAATTACACGACGCATGACCTGGAGTTGGCTGCTGTGGTTTTTGCACTAAAGGTGTGGAGGCACTACTTATATGGAGAAAGGTCGATGATCTATACGGACCAAAAGAGTCTTAAGTATTCTTGACTCGGAAGGTGAATCGAGACAGTGAAGATGGGTGGAGTTGTTGAAAGATTATGATTGTTCTATAGAGTATCACCCGGGCAAAGCAAATATGATGGTAGATGCCCTAAGCCGGAAAGTAGTGTCGGATCTGAGGGCGATGTTTGCACATCTTAGCCTATATGACGACAGTAGTTGGCTAGCAGAGTTAAAAGTAAAGTTGACCTGGTTGAGTCAGGTGAAAGAAAGCCAGTTGGTGGACGATGATCTAAGTGCTAAGCTACGACAAGTGCAGGATAGGGAATTGGAAAGTTATGGTGTGAGCAAGGTGTGGTGTTGTGTTTCAAGGGTAAAGTCTGATGTAGAAGGATGAAGAGCTTAAGCGGAAGATTCTTGAGAATAGGATGGTAGCCCTTATGCTATGCATCTTGGAGGAAGCAAGTTATCTGAGATCTGGGATCGACTTTGGTGGCTGGTCTTAAGCGGAAGTCACACAGTTTGTAGGAAAGTGCTTAATGTGTCGACAAGTCAAGGTGAACACGGTACCTTCGAGGTTACTTCAAATAGATAAAAATTCCATGATGGAAGTGGGAGAGAATTACCATGGACTTCGTTAGTGGGCTTCCCTTTACGCCTACTAAGAAGGACTCGGTATGGGTGGTAGTTGATCGGTTGACAAAGTCTGCACATTTCATCCCAGTACGGGTTGATTATTCTTTGCAGAAGTTGGCGAAGCTGTATGTGGTGGAAATTGTGAGACTGCACGGAGTTCCGGTGTCGATTATCTCAGATAGGGATCCGAGGTTTACGTCTCGATTTTGGAAAGCACTGCATCAAGCTTTGGGCACCAGGCTAGACTTCAGTACGGCATTTCATCCACAGTCAGACGGCCAGTCTGAGCGAGTAATCCAAGTATTAGAGGATATGTTGAGGGGATGTGTGATAGATTTCAGAGGAAGCTTGGAGGAATTCCTGCCTTTAGCGGAGTTTGTATATAACAATAGCTACCAAGCAAGCATTCAAATGGTGCCGTATGAAGCGTTGTATAGGCAGAGGTGTCGGACACCTACTTGTTGGACGGAACTAGGGGAGCGTCGTGTTTTGGGACCAGAGATGGTGGCAGAGTCAGAAGAAAAGGTTAAGGTAATTTGAGCACGGTTGAAGGAGGCATCTGACAGGCAAAAATCATATGCAGATCTTAAGCAGAAAGAGATAGAGTTTGCAGTAGGTGACTATGTGTTCTTAAAGGTTTCATCGTGGAAGAAGGTAATGAGATTTGGTTGCAAGGGAAAGCTGAGTCCCAGGTTTATAGGGCCTTATCGGGTTTTGAAGCGGGTTGGACCGGTGGCATATCAATTGGAGTTGCCTTCGGAGTTAAAGTAGTTGCACGATGTATTCCATGTTTCGATGCTACGTTGTTATCGATCGGATCCATCTCACGTGATTCCAGTTGAAGAAGTGGAGTTGAGACCAAACTTGTCCTACGAGGAAGAACCAATTCAGATTTTGGAACGGGATGTGAAAGTCTTGCGTAGGAAATCAGTTCCTTTAGTTAAGGTGTTATGGCGTAACCATGGATCAGAGGAAGCTTCATGGGAACCATAGGAAGCAATGCGGCAGCAATACCCTCACTTATTTTGACCAGGTAATTTTGAGGCCGAAATTATTTTTAAGGGGGTAGAACTATAATATTCGAGGTTTGGGGGTTGTGCATATTTTAATCTGTGTGTTAATATGCTCTGCATGTTGATTGGAAGTGTTTGGGGGTTTCGGGAAACCTTGGACTTGGGTAGAAGTCATAGGAAAATTTTTGTTTAAGCTGAGCTAAGGGGAGCTAGGAGAGCTAGACTTTAAAAGAAATTATGTGTGGAACATGACACAAGAAATGGAGCAGTGGAGTGGCAAGGTAGCGTCTAGTAGAAAGGGAGGAGTGTGCGTCAACAACGGGTGTCAAGGATAGCATTTTGAGATGCTTTTTACGTCAAGGAGGAGGGAGAGTTTGGCGGCATTTGGACTTTGGAAAGGATGAGGTATAGATTGGGTTGGAGAGCTTGAAGATTCGACTAAGTAGGAGGGAAACAAGGGATAAGGGAGAGAGAGAAGCAAGTAGCCGAATATGGGACTTTAAGGGGTGCATAATCGATTTTGAAGCTTTGGTAGGGGGTGTGTGCCGAAATGCTATGTAACACCCCTAACCCGTATCCGTCGCCGAATTAGGGTTACGGGCATTACCAGATAATCATTACTTTATTCAATCAATTCAATAATATATAAACAAGCTTATATAATAATACACATATAAGCAAACAATTACATATGCATAAAACATATTTATTCCATTAAACCAAATCATATATGGCACAAACATTGACAAACATAAATTTGAACATGCAAAATACATTTTATGAAAATTACAAAATAATGCAAGTAATGTAAGCCTCAATTGCTATGTCCTTATTTACTTATAAAATACTCAAGCAATTTAAACCATTCGTACCTATGTGATTGAATAACATGATTCAATTATCATTTTATACTAACCCACTTAAAAAGGCGAATATACCAACATAAAAGATATTAGCAGATGTCCAAACTTACAAACTCAATAAACATCATATAAATACACATCTACTTGACCAAATATACATAGACACATATATGCAATTATATGTACCTAGCTCATACCAAAGTTCAAATAGATCCAAATAATCAATCAGATCAATGTTTACATGAATTAGTTTACATGCACATAGTTGAACCGAAAATAACTATACGGTATACACATTATTTTGTAATAGTTAGTTTCATATCTGAGCATTTATTATAATTTAATAAAATCATATCAACTCATGCACTTTTATCATTTCCAACAAATCATATTATCTAGTTATCCAAATACCTATTAGGCCTATAATCATCATTCCAAACCAATTAATCATCCCAACTCATATTTTCACTTCTCAATCACATATTTCCTTACCATATTCGAATTAATCCTTGATTGAGTTTGCACAAACATTTACAATATAAAGCGACTATTATATCAAAAGCTTGATAAACATACTTAACCAAAAATTTAGCCATATTCGCATGGCTATTATATACATGAACAAAAAGTTTTCAACAAACAAAGTCAAGTCTTTCCTATACATGCCTCTATCCAAAAACCAAAATAAAAGAGTACCAAAATTAGATCGATAGTGTGGTCGACTGTCTTGACTATCCCGTTGAGCAGGTAGCCTTTACCTAATCTATAAAACAAAGGAGAACATTACACACAAATAAGTTTATTAACTTAGTAAGTCCCAAGCTCATAATAATACTACATTCAATTACTTAAACATTTAAATCATTCAACTCAACCATGTTATCATATTAAAATTTCTTTCACCTTTAGCACTACTATTTGAAAATCGAATCTCCGTGGTAGTACATTCAAGCTCAAACTCAGTCATATAATACTTGTGCACATCAATCGTAATCTCAAATGTACATATCACTGTACTCGTAATATTAGTTAAACTCTAGTAACATTAAACATATCAAACCTTACTTACTTACCTGAGCCTTTAACTAGACACATTAGCTACGATTTACCTTGAACAACAATTCGGTTTCTCCTTTGTAAAACACATCACCGGCATAAAGCTTGCTAGGCATTAAAGCCCAAAATAAATCAAGCACAAGGCACGCTAGGCACGAAGCGAGAATATGTCACCAAACACTAAGCACGCTAGGCACGAAGCTCGAATATGTCACCTAAGCACTAAGCACGCTAGGCACGAAGCCGAATATGTCACCGGTACTAAGCACGCTAGGCACGAAGCTTAGAATATGTATAGTTAATCTTTCATTTCACATTTCATTGTGCTAAATTCGCCACCACTTATAATTCACGCATTATATCGAATAACAAACCAAAACACTTATTCACATCACTTTGAATAAAATTCCAACCAATCCATACCAATACTTTCACATTCGGCTAACACAAGGTTTTATACAAAATTCTATTGAATACTATCATTTAACACATTCATAAATAATTTGATAACCTATACTTGCTTAAGGACTTACCTCGGTTGTCGATAAGCCAGTACAAATCGGCTATTCGAGAACCTTCGCTCTTCCCAGATCTAAATCCATTTTCTTTGCTCTTGATCTAAAACATATTCAAATTTAGCTCATTCAAGCACAATTCATATCAATTTAGTCTCTAAGCACATAAATGGGCAAATTACTATTTTACCCCTAATATTTCACGACTTTTCAATTAAGTCCCAAGCATACAATACAGAATGTACTTAATTCAATTTTAATACTCCATGGCAGAATGCTATTTACCCTTATGCAAATCTATACAACTCAATTTTTTTACAATTTAACCTTTCATTAGTTAAAATGAATTAATCTCACCCATATATACATAATTTAATTTGGAAACCTAAGAACCGAATTTCCTCCTTCATTTATTTAATTAAATCAATAATCACATAAAAAAATTAAGCATTCAACCTTGACCGATTACACTATTCCACAATTTCCATTTTTAAGAACTTGTATACCCAAACAATTAAAGAAGAAAAACACCACATATGGCCATCTCAATATTCGGCCGAACATAAGAACATGTTAATAGGATTAAGTTGCAACAATCTCACTTAGAAATCCTACAAGCTTAAGTTTCTACTCTCCATTTCATCATATTTTCTATCTATTCATCTCTCATACCTTAATTCAACAATTAAATCAACCCTCCCCCCCATTGCCGAAACTCAACATGTCTAATATCCACCATCTCTACTTGTTTTCAATAAGGATCAAAGAAATCAACCCAATTTACATATAGATTATTAAGTTAAAGTTCAAACTCTTACCTTGCCTAGCACATGCAACTAACAGAATGGAGAAGATGAAGTTTTGTTTTTTTTCCTCTTTTGAAGGTGAATTAGGGAAGAAGATGAATGGGGAAGAGAAAATAGTTTCTTTCTTTTACTTTTAATCCTTTAACAAATATTATAGCAT
Organism: Gossypium rotundifolium; assembly: GCA_025506655.1. NCBI lineage: Eukaryota > Viridiplantae > Streptophyta > Magnoliopsida > Malvales > Malvaceae > Gossypium > Gossypium rotundifolium. Next base: position 20,487,207 of record CP106730.1, read on the forward strand.
GTTTATAATATAATATTACTTTAATTATAATATACTAAAACAAATATAATATTCATAGCATGATTACAGTCCACTATACTACAATTATGGGAATTTGACATGCAACTCCTTAAGTTTAATAAACAATTCACTTTACCTTCTAATTTCATGCTCACTACTTTTATCACCTTAGCAACTTAATCCTTTTGTTAAATTAAATACTCAAATAATTAAATTTTTCCACGAGACTTTCACACATCAATTCACATAAAATAAACTCAAAATATAAATATTAAATATTTATCAGGCTCAGATTCGTGGTCCCGAAACCACCTTTCTGATTAGGGTCAGATTCAGTCTATTACATGCTAATAGCCTTCTTCTAAGTCTTCTTTTCTTTTCTCAACCTTAAGCTTACACCTTTTTCTTTTGTGGTCGAATATCCCATCTCCATTGGAGAGCCATAGCCGAACCTTGTTGACCCTTACTCTCTCTTCTTTTTCGCAAATCCTTAAAGCCAAAAGATTCCTCATTAGCCGAAACCTTTCTCTTTGGATTCAAAGCCGAAAGTGTTAGTCTTTTTCTTCTTTCTTTGGTCATTCGTATCAATATTTTTCCCAAATCATTCTTTCTTGACGTCTCTCAAAGGTCGAATCTATAGGAGTAGTGCCGTCGACTACTTTCTTTTAGTCTCTTCAAGCAAGTGTTGGTGGTAAGTACCCTTCTCTTAGCAATCAGGTTTTTATCTTTTCTAATGGTGTGCCAAAATTGAATGGTTGGCTTTGGTTTTAGGGACGGCCGAATCTTCTTAGGGCTATAATCTTGTGTTTCTTTTGTATGTAGCCAGCGTAAGGGAGCGTTAAGGATTCTCTTGGGTTCAACTACTTAAGGTAAGGGAATAGTGTTCAGCCAAAGGCCACTTTCAAAAGCTCTATGTGTAGAAGCCGAATCTGACTTGGGATGTGTAGGGATTTCAGCACTCTCAAAAGTAAGTGATAGCATTCGGGTTTTTGGTTAGTGACGACATCGGTATTGAGAGTGAAATACTTCAGGTTATCAGGTGTGTAATTATTACGTAATTTCCCGAGTATGCATAAAATATTGTATGTGTTTAAGTGCGATGATTAGTGCAGTGGCAATAATGAGATGGATACCCTTAGTGGGTATGTCGATAATCAGGTCAGTGTTAAATGCTGATAAAATTTTGGTTATTCGTTGTATATATGTGTTGTATGTTTGATTAATATGTTCATGCATTATTTCATCACATCACTATCGTATGTTGCATAAGCATTGGGCGGATTTGTATATATGAAAGAAGGACAGGTGTACATTTATATACGTGGTTTAGTGATGGCTCTGAGCCTCACATGGATTGATGATCGGCTCGATTGCCTCATCATGGTTGGTATCGGCTTTGTTCCATATCATGGTTGGTGATGGCTATGTGCCTCATCGTGGATTAGCGTTGACTATGGTTACGTTGTGGATTATATTGTGACACGATCCGTGGACCCGATGGCTCGACCACTTGGTGGATGGCATGACTTGCCAATTTGGTGTGTAGAGGTTGGAGGTCAATTTAGTAATCCCCGGTGTGTGGTGGTTGGATACGGGGTGTGTAGAGGATGGACCCTAAATTTGGGTTAGGTGCATTTGCATTATTATCGATATGTGGATTGGTGTGGTTTTGGGCCAAGCCCATATGTGGAAATCTGTGGACTAATTACACACTGAGTCTGTTGACTCACCCAATTTTTACAAACAATGCAGGTGGTTCATGATGTTGGACCAGATTGGATGGGATTCGAGATGGCCATGCAGACACAGTTTCTATATTTAGAGACTTTACTTTTAATTTCAGTTTAGTTGGGATGTTTTGATGTAATAAGGCCATTTAACTATTTTGGGTTTTCATTGTGGTTTATGTTAGACTAGACATGGATTAGTAGTTGCAAACAAAGTTTCAAATTGTGACGCTTTTATCACTTAAAAACTTATTTAAGGTTTTTCAAACTGAAATTCTTGTACTTACTCGGATTTCCTTAAGAATTCCAAAAGGACCCGTTTTCAATTAACTTCGAACTTCAAATTGTTTTTCGAATGAAAGGTCTTCCTAAGAAATTGAATCCTGTTCTAAAACCAAATCATCAGGGATTTAGTTAAGCTCTTGTTTTCATGTCGACTTTAAAGTTTTACCAGTATTTAGCCGTTTTCAACTTAAAGTTTTCCGATAACATTCCAATTTCGGTCGTAGTGTTTTGGGCCGAGTTTGGGGTGTTACACACTACGTCTATGTTGAAAACTCCGGCTGATTTTGTTAAACTTTGCCCTTGTGATTTGCCATTGATAAGTGTTCAATGACATCTCTTCAATAAAATCGTAGGCGCTTGGGAGTTTTGTTGTTTAGAGTTCCATCGGCTGATGAATCAATCATTTGCCTTGTTGAACAATTCACACCATTGTAGAAAGTTTGGACTTGAAGCCACAAACATAATCCGTGGTGTGGGCATCTTCTTAGGAGATCCTTGTATCTTTCCCATGCATCATATAATGTTTCTGCATCATTCTGCACAAAAGAAGATATGTCATTCCTAAATTTGGCCATTTTGGCTGTGGAAAATACTTTAAAAGAAATTTTTCGGTCATTTGGTCCCATGTGGTGATTGACCCTCGTGGTAACGAGTTCAACCACTGCTTTGCTTTATTCCTTAATGAAAAAGGAAATAACTGAAGACGTGTGGCATAATAAAAAATGCCATTTATTTTGAAAGTATCACAGAACTCTAAGAAATTAGCTATATGAGTATTTGGATATTAGATCACGCAATCTATCAAATTGAACAAACTGTTGAATCATTTGTATTGTGTTAGGTTTTAATTCAAAATTATTAGTAGCTACTGTGAGCCTAACAATACTAGATTACGCTCTGTCAAATTAGGTTTAGCATAATCATACATAGTATGCGAGCATTCGATCTTCTTGTCGAATGATTATTTTGGCCATCCCTTGGTAGGATTGGATCATTTTGTTGTTCTTCTCTTTGGTAGTCTAGAGCTTGTCTAGTTTCTCTGCGATTTCTCTGAGCGGTAGCTTCAATATCAACGTCGTATTCTAATGGTCCTCTAGGGTTTCTTCTAGTCATAAACTAGAGGAACCTTGCAAGTTTAATAAAGAAAGAGGATTAGTAAAATTAGAAATTTAATAAAAATAAAAATTAGAAATAATGGCTAAAGTAATAAAAATAGAGCTTTTGTAATATTTTAGAATTCCCCGGTAATGGCGCCAAAAACTTGATCGCTGCAAAACAGTCTAGTTTTAAAATTTATAAAGGATAATCAAACCTGTAGACTAGCTATGACAACGATAGAGGCAAGTGCACCTGTCGAACAGTAGTATAGCTTTGGCAAGAATATCTTATCGAACCCAAGGAACCTAAAAGTACTACTACTCACTTTTTTCCTATTATTTTGCCTTAAATATGGAGTGATTAATTAACTTATCTAAGACTAATGAAATACTTAAACTAAATGCAAAGACAAAAGAATAAACTGGGAAAAGACTTTGGAAAACTCAGTTGATAAAAACGATACCCTCAGGAAGAATCCACCTATGACTTCACTTATTATCTAACATTCAATTCATATGATTTCTTTTACTTAGCTTGATCCGTGAGACTCCCTAACCTATATTAAACCTTCTCTCGAAGCGAATAACGTCAAACCTTAGGTTAATTAGTGGAACTCTCGTTCTCTTATAATACCCTCTAAGGAAGCAGTAAATCGATCAATGGACTCCCATATTAGGTTTCACCCTAATCTGACAAAATCTCGTAACCCTATCTCTAGGCGCCTGATCAACTCCGCTTAATTATGCTAGATCTACTCTTATGTAGGGTCTATTCCTCCTCCACCTAAGCACATCAGATTAAATTGAGCAATATAATTAAGAACAAACTAAGTATTTATCATACAAACCAATAGATCAAATAACAAAATCCATCATAGGTTTCATCCCCTTCAGGTATCTGAAGGATCTAGCTCATAATAAAATAAGAAAACATCTCAAGAGAAAAGATAAAACAAAACATAAGAAATCCCTAAAACCCCCTGAAGGAATTGAAGGAGAGATCCTCCGTCTTGAGTAGAATTCCGACTCTTTGAGATAGATCAACTGGCTATCTTCGAGTAATTCCTTAAACGAGTAAAGCTCTAGCAGAAAACTCTACTAAAACCTGACGACTTTGAATTGCTGCCTTGGATTGTTTATATAGACGTTTGGGATGCTTTACTTGGCTCCTAAGTACTCGCAATTTAAGTGAAATTTGTCCTAAGTGTTTGAGTGGACTTAGGATTGCGTTTCTTGGGCTCTAAGAATCCAATTCTGAGTGAAATTTCTCTTTCCCACGGTAGGGGCACGGCCTTGATGTAACATCCTAAATATGGGCCTGTGCATTTATATGTTGGTTTAACATGTTAGTTCAAGAATTTAAGGCTCGGGCTGAGACCTTGATTAAATATATGGATTAGAGTTTAAATTAATGTTCTGAGAAGTTTAAGTGATATTTTGGGCTTTAAAACTTGGGTTAGAATGATTAAGAATAGTGTTAGTAGTAATTAAATTTAAATAGTTATGTTTGGTAGCAAGCTGGGCTTGTGGCCCAAAAATTTGGAGTGCTTTGAGTGGGCACTAGGGTGGCGCCACTTAGGGAGGTTATTGGGCCATGTGTGGCCACTTGAGGCCCAAGAATTGGGGGCAAAATTTTGGCATATCAAGGAGGAGGAGTGAACGGCACACTTGTTAGCATTTAGGAGCTTTATTTCTTTTTATTTAAGTGATAAAAGCTGATAATTAAGAGGATGAGGAGTTGGATCTAGTTCAGACTCTTTTAAATGAGTCAGGAGATCATGATAAGGGATAGGAATTTGAGCTATCAGGTGTTTTCAGAGTTGGCCGAAAATCCAACTCTAGGAAAGGGGGTGCATTGCCGAATTCTATTTAAGCCAATTGATCGTCCATTCTTTTATTTTTTTTTCTCTTCTTCCTCACCTAGCTGAAATTCCCTTCTCCTATTCTCTCAAATTCTTTTCTTTGCGCAACTCTTGACACGGTTTATTTTCCGTCTTTTATTCTCAAAAGAATACCCTAGTCTTTATTTTCCTCTCCATAGCCAGAATCTACAAGTGAGATCTCTGTTTCCCAAAGGTGCACCATAAGTTGCATACTCTCTCTAATCTGGTGAGTTTTGGGATTTTGTTTCTTTGTGTTTCCTTTATTTTTCTGTCAAGTTCTAAACCAAATCATTTATTCCAAAGGCTTGTTGATTTCACTCTCTCTATCCTAGAAGCCGAATCTTGTCTTGTTTTATTCGAAAGTGTCGATTTGGTGGAAAAGCCGAAGGTAGGTTGGTGGTGACGATTTCTCAAGGACATTCGGGATTCGACTAACTAGGTAAGTGCTCGTTTTAAGGGTTATATTTAATTCATGAGTTAGATCTCATCGTTTATTTGGTTTAGTGATTAAGGGATTGTTATGGACTCAACTAACAGTCAAGCAGTAGAGGTTGGATCTGTAAAATCGTCACTCAAATACAAGAAGCGATCTGTTTCGGTAGTGCGAGATTGGCCATCGGAGTGTGGGCCGAAATCGAAATCAGATCGTAGGCCAATAGTGGTAGTCTCGAGTGATAGTAGCGTAGCTATAGCGAAAGCCTTAGTACGCGAATCAGGTGTGTGTAATACTTCCCCACCGTCTAGATCTGATTAATTATATATATGTTCATAAGTTTTATATGTTACATTAAAAGCCGAAATCTCTAATTTAAACAGCGGACCCTCAGGTTAGTAAATAATCTGATTATATGTTACAAGTAAATTGTTGTACATGTTTTAAATTATTGTACATGTTTGCATGGGTTGGGTGATGAAAGGAGGAAGTATATGTATATGTATATGTGTAGCGGTTTTTATCGTGATTTACTATAGCAGCTAAACCCGTAATCCGTTATAAGGGCTTCGGCCAATATATGTTGATGAGCAGCATGACTATCATGTTGGCGTGTAGCGGTGTGGGTTGATTGTAGAAATCCCCAATGGTGTGTTGGTTGGTACGGGGACGTGTAGCGGATGGAAACCTAGGCAATTGGGTTGGGTTTTGCATATTATTTGTTTCCATGTAAATGAAATTATTATTATGTTTTATGACGCCCAAATCTAGTGGTGCATGAGGGTTGTACACTGAGTCTCGCGACTCACCCAATTAAACTAACCTTTCAGGTGACAATTAGTGTAATAGACCGGGCCAGAGTGTAGCGCAAGGTGGCCATGCAAAAGCATATGTGGATCCGGCTATAAAGTTCCACTTAATAGTTTTTTTTTCAAAGTATTTTATGTTATGAATTCGAACTATGTTGTAATAAGGCCATGGGCCATTAGTTTACATTTTAGTTTTATTATGGGCCTTTATTAATTATTCTCGTTTTAATTTCTTTCAAAGACATGTAATTCAGTTTTGGGCTTTTGATTATTAAGGCACATTTTATGTAACTTTTTTTCGGGCTTTCTGTTGTCACGATTGGTAATTTTTTTTAAAAAAATTTTCTTAGTGACATACCAGATCCGGTTATAGTGTTTGGGCCGAGTTTGGGATGTTACAAATTGGTATCAGACTTGGTTCAAAACTCAGCTTTGGGATTTTGGGCCCAAAAAGATTTTCTAAAAATGGTTTTTAAAACATGGATTTCTCTTAGTAAAGGTTTGTTAACTCAGCATGGCACCTGCGTCCCCGGCCAAGTTCACTAGGTAAGTATACTAAAATCCTGATTGTGAATATAAATGTGGGCTTAACGGGCTTATGGGACGTAGACTATTTAGGTTAGAACTTGATGGACTTTAGGCTTAGACAAACAACTCTTCAAATTCATAAGACTTAACTTTATTAAACAACACCTGTAAACAAGTCACAAGACTAAAGTGTGGTAACAAGCATATGCATGTCTAGGAATAGATCCGGAAGAGCTTGGTATTTGAGCAGTCCGGGTGACTCACCTCCTCTTCGCCGAAATCTTACCTGGTGCATAGTGATTGCTCACTTTAGCCATGATAGGGTGTGGCAATAGGCATATGCTTGTCTAGGAGTGGATTCAGCGGAAGCTTGGTACTTAAGCAGTCCTAGTGACTCACCTCCTTTCCACTAGAATCCTACCTGGTGCATAGTGACTATTCACCCTAGTTACGAGTATGTGTTGACAGGCCAAAACTACAATTAAAACCCAAAAGGGACCAGCCACCTGTTTTCTCACAAAATTATTATAATATCCTTATTTTGAAAAAAAATACCTATGATTTGCAAATATACCCTGATTTACAAAGTCAACAGAATCTTTCCATAGGAAAAAAACAACAACAACAACATCAAAATATCCTTGAGTTGTAAATGATCAAAACACCCTTAATTTGCAAATGAACAAAATACCCCTAATTGGCAAAATTTCTAAAATAACCCAAGATTTTATAAATTACTGAAATATCTCAGATTTGTAAAATTATCGACATACCCCCAGATTTGTGAAATTACCGAAATATCCCCGAGTTAGAAAATTACCAAAATACCCTCATTTCGCTAAATCACCAGGAACTTTATTTTGGAAATTTTTTTTCAAAAATACCCTTGTAGGATAAAATTACAAAAATACCCCTGGGTAGGGAAATGATGAAAATACCCTTAGGTGATAAATGTTACCTGCATGAACGTTGTGTGTGCATAATTCATAGAATAGGAAGACTGAAAATTGTAGATAGGTTCGAATTCGAAAGAATCACTTTTAAAACTATGTTTCATAAGATTGTTCAGGGATAATTAGTGGAAACAACTAATGACTCATAAAATTTTTAAATCGGATAAGCGAACTAGAAGAATGAGTACAAGAGGTCGAGGACGTCCGCCACGTGGTCGCGGTGGAGGTAGGATGACCGTGTCGAAACCCGTAGGATCGGGTCATGGGTTCAGAAGTGAGATACCGGTTCTACCGATTGTTGAGGTGGAATTTTAAGATCGGGCGGTGGAGAGGGCGTGGTGTCTCAAATTTATCTTGAGGTTTTAGAAAGAGTGGTCGAATTTGGTATGGGCATAGGAGCCTGAAATCATGCTGAGAGGTGAGGAACAATGGGGCTAAAGTATTTAGGGGAGTCTCTGGCGTATCCCCGAGTTCTGCTGAATATTGGTTGGAGGCAGTGGAACATTTAATGGATGACTTAGACTTCATAGTGGAGGAGAAAAGCTGAAGGGGTCGTGTCTCTTCTTTGAGACGAGGCCTACCAATGGTGGCTCACGGTGAAAGAGGGTATGGCATGAGACACGATTGGTGGGATTTCTTTAAAGAGTCATTCGAGGAAAGTACGTTGGGGCTAGTTATATGGATGCTCAAAGGAAAGCATTCACGAATTTGGTGTGGGGAGTAAGTCGTGGTGAGTATGAGGTGAGTTTCTACACACAGTCTTTCTTTCGGGGAATGGTGGCAACGAAGTATGAACGATTGTTCGATTTAAGGATGGGCTAAGGAATGAGCTAAAGTACTGATTGCTCCACAACGAGAGAGAATTTTTGCGATTTTGGTAGATAAGGTTAAAATAGCTGAAGAAGTGAAGCGGGTGGAGAGACAGGAGAAGGATAAGGATTGAGGAAGGAGTAAGAGAAGTTTTGGACCCTCCAGAGCAACTGGAAATTTTCAGAAGAGGCCTAGAACTGATGGGATAGCTCGTGCCCCATCGGGCCAGAGTCAAGCATGTTCTACATGTGGGAGAACCCATTATGGGGAGTGCAGAGTGAAAATCGGTGGATGTTTTAAGTGTGGATCCACAGAACATTTGATGAGGGACTGTTCTCAGATGGATCGTGGGCAGCCAACGGGCCGAGGTTCTGATCAGGCTAGGAAAGGTGATCAACCTGGACCAAGGGGTAGAGGTGCAGCTAGAGGAAGAAATGGATCTGGTCGGTCGTGGAGCATCTGGCGAGGTATGTGTAATATAGATGCAAGCGGTAGGGCTTAGTTTATCTGACTCATCGACGGAGGATGGTGGCCTTGGGATGTTATAACTGGTACACTTCTTATCGCTGATAACCCTCTTCTTGCCTTAATTGACATTGGGTCAACCCACTCCTATGTTGCATGTTCAGTATCTGAGACTTTAAGTATAGATTACGAGATAACAACTAGGAAGATAACCGTGGTTAGTCCTCTAAGACAATCTAAGGTAGTGGACAAACTATTTAGGGATGTACCTTTAGAGACTCAACGGGTAGTATTCCCAGCTGATTTAATGGAATTGTCGTTTGGAGAGTTTGACCTTATTTTGGGAATGGATTAGTTAACTAAGCATCATGCCAAGTTGGACTGTGGGAATAAACGTATGGTGTTGGGAACCCCAGAAGGCGGGGAGGTGGTTATGTTAGGAGAAAGAAGGAATTACTTGTCCAACGTGGTATCATCCTTAAAAGCTATTAAGATGATTCGTAGCTTTCGTTAGTGCGTTGGATGCTAAGGAGGTGACTGTTGAGGAGGTTCGAACAGTCAAGGATTTCGCGGATGTCTTTCAGGAGGAATTGCCAAGATTACCCCCGAATCGCGAAGTGGAATTTGGAATAGACCTATTTTCGGGTACAACTCCAGTATCTATTACTCCTTATAGGATGGCGCCGAAGGAGTTGGTGGAGCTCAAGGCTCAGATTCAGGAACTATTGGATCGTGGGTTCATTCGACCGAGTGTGTCTCTATGGGAGCGCCGGTCCTGTTCGTGAAGAAGAAAGACGGATCCATGCGTATGTGCATGGACTATCGTCAATTGAACAAGTTGACGATCAAAAACAAGTATCCATTACCGAGGATCGACGACCTATTCGATCAGCTCAAAGGAGCATCGGTCTTTTTTAAGATTAACCTACGGTCCGGATATCATCAATTAAGGGTTAAAGAAGGAGACATTCATAAGACAGAATTTTGAACTCGGTACGGGCATTATGAATTCTTGGTGATGCCGTTCGGGTTGACGAACGCGCCAGCAGCTTTTATGGATATGATGAACCGGGTGTTTTAGCCATATCTTGATCAGTTCGTCATGGTGTTCATCGATGATATCCTGGTTTACTTTAGGTCGGAGGAGGAACATGACGAACATCTTGGCGTGGTGTTGCAAACCACGAGGAGAAGCGATTGTTTCAAAGTTGATGAAGTGTGAGTTACATTTGAAGGAAGTGACTTTCTTAGGACATGTGGTTTCGTAGAGGGAATTAGGGTGGACCTCAAAGATAGAAGTTGTATTGGATTGGAAACCACCAAAGTCTGTGGCGGAGGTTCGAGTTTCTTAGGTTTGGCGGGGTATTACAGAAGGTTCGTTGAAGGTTTTCTCTAATAGCGGCTCCTCTAACTAAGTTGTTGAGGAAGGGAGTATTGTTTGTATGGACCGACAAAGCAAGAAGAGAGCTTTGAGAAGTTGAAGAGAATCTAACGGAAGTGCCAGTATTAATTCAGCTGAAGACAGGAAAAGAATTTACCGTCTACTGTGATGCGTCGCACATGGGTTTAGGGTGTGTGCTGATGCAAGAAGGAAAGGTAGTGGCGTATGCTTCTCAACAGTTGAGACCGCATAAGTTGAACTACCCTATGCATGACTTGGAGTTAGCGGTGGTAGTGTTTGCCTTAAATATTTAGAGGCACTACTTATATGGGGAGAAGTCAGTAATTTATACTGACCATAAAAGTTTGAAGTACCTCCTTACCCAAAAGGAGCTAAATTTGAGACAACGTAGGTGGATCGAGCTCTTGAAGGATTATGATTGTTCAATCGAATACCATCCTGGTAAGGCAAATGTGGTGGCAGATGCGTTAAGCCGTAAGGTAGTATCGAAACTAAGAGCCATGTTCGCTCATCTGAGTTTGTTCGACGACGGGAGTTTGTTGGCTGAGTTGCAAGTAAAGCCAACATGGGTAAGTCAGGTTAAGGACAAATAGTTAGTGGATGATGTTCTGAGTGCTCGACTTTTGCAAGTGAGGGACGGTGGAATGGAGGACTATAGTTTGAACAAAGATGGAATTCTGTGTTATCGTGGGAAGATTTGCATGCCTAAGGATGATGAGTTAAGAAAGAGGATTCTTCGGGAATCGCATAGTAGCCCTTATGCTATGCATCCTAGAGGAGTCAAGATGTACCGTGATTTGCGAGAGCAATTTTGGTGGCCAGGTCTGAAGAAAGAGGTAACAGAAGTCGTAGGAAAATGTTTGACGTGTCAGCAGGTCAAAGCTAAACACCAAGTGCCAGCGGGATTGTTGCAGCCAGTGAAGATTCCCCAATGGAAATGGGAGAGAATCACGATGGATTTTGTTAGTGGGTTACCTCTTACACCCACTAAGAAAGATTTGATTTGGGTAATTGTAGATCGGCTGAAGAAGTCTGCTCACTTCATACCGGTTCAAGTGGACTTTTCTTAACAAAAGCTGGCTAAATTGTATGTGGCTGAGGTTGTAAGATTACATGGGGTGCCGGTGTCGATCATATCAGATAGGGACCCTAGGTTCACATCACGATTTTGGAAGGCTCTTCATCAAGCAATGGGTACAAGGTTAGACTTTAGTACTGCCTTTCACCCACAGACTGATGGTCAGTCCGAAAGGGTAATTCAAATCTTGGAAGATATGCTAAGGGGTTGCATCATCGACTTTAGGGGCAGTTGGGAAGAGTATTTGCCCTTGGCAGAATTTACATACAATAATAGTTATCAAGCCAGCATTCAGATGGCGCCTTATGAAGCATTATATGAAAGGAGATGTCGTACTCCAACTTGTTGGACGGAGTTGGGTGAACGTAAGGTGTTAGGTCCAAAATTAGTTTCAGAAACTGAGGAGAAAGTGAAGTTAATAGGGCTCGGCTAAAGGAAGCGTCTGATTGACAGAAGTCTTACACGTATCTAAAGTGGAAAGAGGTGAAATTCGCGGTAGGTGATCAAGTCTTCTTGAAGGTATCCCCATGGAAGAAGATAATGAGGTTTGGTCGAAAGGGGAAGTTAAATCCACGATTTATTGGGCCTTATCAGGTACTAGAACGTGTGGGCCCGGTGGCTTATCGATTGGAGTTACCTTTGAGTTGGAGCAAATACATGATGTGTTCCATGTCTCGATCTTTGAGGCGTTATCGATCGATCCATCGCACGTAGTCTTGGTAGAAAGATAAGTAAGACCGGATTTGTCTTTTGAAGAGGAGCCAGTGCAAATTCTAGATCGAGACGTGAAAGTGTTGAGAAGAAAGTCTGTTCTATTGGTCAAAGTTTTGTGGCGAAATCACGGCGCAGAAGGAGCGACGTGGGAGCTAGAGGATGTTATACGCCAACAGTATCCCCATCTTTTCTGATCAGGTAAAATTTTGAGGCCAAAATTTATTTTAAGGGGGTAGGACTATAACATCCTAAATGTGGGCGTGTGCATTTATATGCTGGTTTAACATGTTAGTTCAAGAATTTAAGGCTCAAGCTGAGACCTTGATTAAATATATGGATTAGAGTTTAAATTAATGTTCTGAGAAGTTTAAGTGATATTTTGGGCTTTAAAACTTGGGTTAGAATGATTAAGAATAGTGTTAGTAGTAATTAAATTTAAATAGTTATGTTTGGCAGCAAGCTGGGCTTGTGGCCCAAAAATTTGGAGTGCTTTGAGTGGGCACTAGGGTGGCGCCACTTAGGGAGGTTATTGGGCCATGTGTGGCCACTTGAGGCCCAAGAATTGAGGGCAAAATTTCGGCATATCAAGGAGGGGGAGTGGATGGCACACTTGTTAGCATTTAGGAGCTTTATTTCTTTTTATTTAAGTGATAAAAGCTGATAATTAAGAGGATGAGGAGTTGGATCTAGTTGAGACTCTTTTAAATAAGTCAGTAGATCATGATAAGGGATAGGAATTTGAGCTATCAAGTGTTTGCAGAGTTGGCCGAAAATCCAACTCTGGGAAAGGGGTGCATTGCCGAATTCTATTTAAGCCAATTGATCATCCATTCTTTTATTTTTTTTCTCTTCTTCCTCACCTAGCCGAAATTCCCTTCTCCTATTCTCTCAAATTCTTTTCTTTGACGCAACTCTCCGACATAGTTTATTTTCCCCTCTTTTCTTCTCAAAGCTAGTTTATTTTCCCCTCTTTTCTTCTCAAAGCCGAATACCCTAGTCTTTATTTTCCTCTCCCATAGTCAAATCTACAAGTGAGATCTCTGTTTCCCGAAGGTGCACCATAAGCTACATACTCCTCTCTAATCTGGTGAGTTTCAGGATTTTGTTTCTTTGCGTTTCCTTTATTTTTCTGTCAAGTTCTAAACCAAATCATTTATTCCAAAGGCTTGTCGATTTCACTCTCTCTATCCTAGAAGCTGAATCTTGTCTTGTTTTATTAAGTGTCGATTTGGTGGAAAAGGAAGGTAGGTTGGTGGTGAGCGATTTCTCAAGGACATTCGGGATTCGACTAACTAGGTAAGTGCTCGTTTAAGGGTTAAATTTAATTCATGAGTTAGATCTCATCATTTATTTGGTTTAGTGATTAAGGGATTGTTATGGACTCAACTAACAGCCAAGCAGTAGAGGTTGGATCTGTAAAATCATCACTCAAATACAAGAAGCGAACTATTTCAGTAGTGCGAGATTGGCCATCGGAGTATGGGCCGAAATCGAAGTCAGATCGTGGGCCAATAGTGGTAGTCTCAAGTGTTAGTAGCATAGATATAGTGAAAGCCTTAGTACGCGAATCAGGTGTGTGTAATACTTCCCTACCATCTAGATCTGATTAATTATATATATATGTTCATAAGTTTTATATGTTACATTAAAAGCCAAAATCTCGAATTTAAACAGCGGACCCTCAGGTTAGTAAATAATCTGATTATATGTTACAAGTAAATTATTGTAGATGTTTTAAATTATTGTACATGTTTGCATGGGTTGGGTGATAAAAGGAGGAAGTATATGTATATGTGTAGTGAATTTTACAGTGATTTCTTGTGGCGGCTAAAAGTGTAATCATTATAAGGGCTTGACCAATATATGTTGATGAGCGACATGACCGCCATCTTGGCGATGTAGTGGTGTGGGTTGATTGTAGAAATCCCCAATGGTGTGTTGGTTTGCAGAGCGTGCGGTGATGGAAACCTAGGCAATTGGGTTGGGTTTTGCATATTATTTGTTTCCATGTAAATGAAATTATTATTATGTTTTATGAGGCCCAAATCTAGTGGTGCATGAGGGTTGCACATTGAGTCTTACGACTCACCCAATTAAACTAACCTTTCGGTGACAATTAGTGCAACATGAGACCGGTAGGAGTGGGCGCAAGGTGGCCATGCAAAAGCATATGTGGATCCGGCTATAAAGTTCCACTTAATAGTTTCAAAGTATTTTATGTTATGAATTCGAACTACATTGTAATAAGGCCATGGGCCATTAGTTTACATTTTAGTTTTATTATGGGCCTTTATTAATTATTCTCATTTTAATTTCTTTCAAAGACATGTAATTCAGTTTTGGGCTTTTGATTATTAAGGCACATTTTATGTAACTCTTATTTGGGCTTTCTGTTGTCTTGATTGGTAATTTTTTTTAAAAAATTTTTCTTAGTGACATACCAGATCTGGTTGTAGTGTTTGGGCCGGGTTTGGGGTGTTACACTTGACACGCCCGTGTAAATTGTGGTCCAACCAGTGTCTCCATCTTGTCGATTTAGGCACGGCTATGACACGCCCGTGCAATATCTGGGTAGAGGCCGTGCTTTGGATCTGCCAATTGGGGCACGACCGTGCACATCGGGGTCAGGTCGTGTTGGGCTTTGTGTCGACGAGGCACGATCGTGTAAATCAGGGTGTGACCGTGTGCAATCTAAATATTGGGGCACGACGTGTGGCATGAAGTCCAGCCGTGCCGACTTCTTGGGTTGGCCCACTTTGGTCCGCTTTTAAACCCGGTTTTGCATCCTTTTTATCCTTGGGTGCTTTCCTGAGTATAAGACATGAAAAGAAAGGATTAAGAGCACCTTTTTACATAAATTAAGGATAAATTCATCCAAAAGCATACTAAATATGGGATTAAATTTTGTTAGTTTTATGGTTTATCAATTTGCGATCCCTTCTAGATTCAAAGAAGGGTTGTTTCGGTGATTCGAGATTTTCCATCGGGTTGTGGACCCTTATCTGGTGAAAATCAACTATTCGAGGTTGTTCGCAATCGTGAGGCATCAGCGATTCAGGATTTTTCATCAGGTTGTGAACCGTCAATCGGGGAGAACCAGCAAATAGTTGTTATTCGCGATTCTGAGGGTAAAAACCTAGATCGTTTAATTTAGAGTAGATTTACTATAAGTGTTAATGATCTAATGGAGCGTTAAAATATTTTTAGGTGTTGACGATCAGGAATGTGTAGTGCTCACCGTAATCAGGTGTGTAATCTCATACTGTATCTCATGGGTTAAATAACTATATCGTATTAATTGCTTGATTAAATCACAAGTTAGTGAAATCGGGTAAACTGGCATATTTATCAATTTATTGGTAAAGACTATGAAATCGGTATTAAGACTGTGATTATTACAAAATTACCCTCAATGGGCCAAATCGATAAAAGTGACTATATATGCCAAATGTGATATTTGATATATGGGCCAAATGTGATATTTGATATATGGGCCAAGTATGATATGAGTTATAAGGGCCAAAATGTGATATGGGCCAGATTGTGAAAATTTTTATAATGGGCCGTATGTTTGTAATAATTATATGAATGGATTGTTGTAATTGAATATGCATATTATATACATGATTTGCATGGGTTGGGATATTTCATGATGAGAAGTTCTGGTAGCTTTGCTACAAAATTTTGGTGGCTCTGCCACAAATCTGAAAAATGGCTATGCCATGTAAACTCTGTAAATCTGGTGGCTTGTCCACAACCGATATAAATGACTTAATGCCTATTTTGGTGTGTTGGCGGGGTGGGTGACTAAAGCTCCCCACGGTGTCTTTGGTTGGTATGGGTGGTGTGTGGCGAATGGAAATTAGGTTTGGTTTGGGAATTGCATATCACATGCATGTTATATACATGTTATTATGTTATAATTGTAAATGGGCTTTGGCCCAATAAATGCTAAATTGGATTTTGGCCCAGTGGTAATGGTAAGTGGGTTACATAATCGAGTTCTAGTAACTCACCCGCTTTTTCTTATCCCTTTTAGGTAATGATCATTGATGGAGTCTTGGGTAGTGGATATCTTGATGGAGGCCATACTTAAAAGCAGTTAAATTTGGAAATTTGGATTTCTTTAAATACTTTTAATTATTTTACTATTTTGAATTAAGGTTTGTAATAAGGCCTCTTGATAATTTTTTATTTGGTTTTGTTTGATGAAATTATAAAGCGCTTTAAGTATTTTAAATGAGATTTTAATTTCTAAAACTTAAATAAACGATTTATTCCAAATGAATATATAAAAGGATTTTATAAA